>JAODAL010028558.1:0-53125 GCA_025379985.1 Phyllomedusa bahiana
TTGTATACCCAATAATTCTGTTTTGCACACTGTATTTGTGGTAAAGGGGGCGCATTTAGTCTGAGAGGCCGTAATATTTTCATGTACAGTAGGGTGGGCCCCCCAAGATCAACTCCCCTGTGGGCCCCAGACCCCCCAGTCCGACACTGGCTTTAACCCTTTGATTGTGGTGGTGCGTTACTGCACCGCAATCAAAGGGTTCCCCTGCTCTGTCGGGTGATCGGAACACCGGGTGACCCGACAAAGTCCGGGGAACGGCTGCACAGTCAGCCCTGGGGACCTAGAGTGGCCCCAGAGCTGTCTGTGTAACAAGCAAGTAATCAGGCCAGCCTGTGTGCTGTCCTGAACACTGCCTGTGTCAGACTGACACAGATTATGATGTATTAGCATATACTCTCATTACTGCTCTTATTCTTTCTCGTCTTGACTACTGCAACTCCTTGCTTATCGGTCTCCCTCTCTGCAAACTCTCCCCTCTCCAATCTGTCCAGAATGCAGCGCCAGGCTTGTCTTTTCTCTCCGGGCCGCTAGACTGATGCCTCTACCCTGGGTCAGTCACTGCACTGGTTGCCCATCCAGTACAGGATACAGTATAAACTCAGCACTCTCACCCATAAAGCTCTCCACAGCGTGCCCTCCCTACATCTCCTCCCTAGTCTCTGTCTACCGCCCTACCGTGCTCTCCGCTCTGCTGATGATATCAGACTACATTCCTCAATCATCCGAACCTCCATGCCCGCCTACAAGATTTCACACGTGCGGCACCAATTCTCTGGAACATGCTACCGCGGGCGATCGGGGCACTTTCACAACCCTCACAGTTTTAAGAGGGCCCCTAAAAATACATCTTCTCGGTCTGGCCCACCAAGATCCCTAACTGCATCACACACATCTGTCACCCCCTGCACTTGGCACTCACAGGCACTTATCTGTATATAGATGTACAGTTGGGTGGCAGGTTCATCCATTTTTCATGTAAACCACCCCCTATTTATGAAAAAATGGGTGGACCCTTGTAAACTTGGCACTTCTTACCGTATGTTTTTACCATACAACCCCAATAGATTGTAAGCCTCTCACGAGCAGGGCCCACACAACGTGTGTGGCAGTTGTAAGTTCTTTTAATGTTTAATGACTGTATGTTTACCCTTAAATTTGTAAAGGGCTGGGGGAATAAGTTGGCGCTATAGAAATAAAGATTATTATTATTATTATTAATATGAATAAGCTAAATACATTACTAAGTGTAAAAAAAATTTAAAACAAATGTAAAACAGTTCTCTCTTCATGGGATTAAAAAAAAAAAAAAAAGGAAAAAAAAACATAAAAAGTGTAAAAAAAAGAATAAATAAATAAATAAAATAAAAATAAATATTTAATAAAAAATAATTGTGCATAAATTAACCCCTTCACGACCCTGGGCGTATGAGTACGTCCCAGGGCCGCTCAGGGGCTTTTGCTCCGCGACCCCCCCGCACAGCTGCCGGGTGTTAGCGGCAAATCGCCGCTAACACCCGGCAGTAACAGCGGCGGCGGGTGGCTCCGCCCGCTGCCGCTGTTTTACCCATCAGAAACCGCGGCCAAGATGGCCGCGGCGTCTGAATTAACCCCCGACGGTGCCGCGCACCGATCGGGGTGCGGTGATCGGCATAAGCGCAGCTATGCTGCGCCGATCCGATCACTGGGCATTAAGGTGGGGAGCCTTGTGAAGGCTTCGTCACTTACCCTGGCCGGTTTGCCCCACTTCCGTCCGCAGACAGGAAGTGGGGAAACCACCATCTTTGTAATGCATTAGGTTGTATTAACAATCGCGCTCCCTAGTGGTCAAGCACCATAGGGGGACTAAATGTTATAGTAAAAAAAAAAAAAAAAATAAAGTTTTAAGGTACAAAAAAAAAAAAAGAATTAAAAAATTCAAATCACCCCCTTTCACCATTTTACAAATAAAATCATTAAAATATAAAAAAGTTACACAATTTTTGGGTTCGCCGCGTCCAAAAAGGGGTCCCCCGATCTATAAAAAAAACATCATTTATCCGTCCCTGAACACGAGAAAAAAAAAAATTTCCCAAAACGCCAAAATTGCTTTTTTTGGAAAATTTTTACGTCGCTAAAAAAAATGGAAAAAAATGACAAAAAAGTCACATGATTCCAAACTGCTACATAAAAAGTACACTTAGCCCGAAAAAAATCCCCCCCTCACTGACGTCCCGTAGGTTTTTAGCACAAAAAAGTTATTGGCGCAAAAAAGGGCGCCGTGGCGCAAAAAACAAAAATAGAAAAAGTTTGGAAATTTTTTTTTGGTACCAAAAAAACGGAACCCCCCTGTTGGTATTGCCGGGGTGCGTAACAACCGTAGATACAGATAAACATTATATTTACCGAAGATTGAACGCCAAAAAAGCAAAATCACCCAGAAACATGGGGAAAATACGTTTTTTTCACAATTTGTCGCACTTGAATTTTTTTGGGTTTCCCATATATTCTATAGTATACTGAAAACAAATTGAAAGTACATCTTTCCCGCAAAGTAAAACCCCTCAGTGTCTATGTAGGTGGAAAAAAAAAAAAAGTTACGGGTTTCAGAAAGGGGAGGAGGGAAAAACGAAGTGTCACAAAAAAAACCCCCCGGCCTGAAAGGGGTTAAAACACAAAAAAAATACACATATAAGGTATCCAATGACCGTAATAACCCGTAAATTAATATAAAAAGTTATAAGGGTTTTAAAAATGAACGGTGTAAAAAAACAAAATGAAAAAAAAAAAAAAAAGTAACAATTTTTTTTTTCAAAAATTTTGCAATTATTTTTTTTTATGAACTTAAACTATTCCCCCATAAAATACAACTTGTTTTTCGAAAAAAAAGGAGACCCACCAACTGCGTCCTTGAAAAAAATTAAAAAAATTAAATGTTGGAAAAAGCAAGGGGCAAAAAACTAAAAAAAAAAAGTTCTGGCATTAAAAATTCTTTTCAGGCCCGGGAGATAAGGGGTTAAAAAAGGGTTTAAAACCCGGGGTCAGACCGGGGTCTTAACAATTCAGTTTTGGGGCCCCCTTTTTCCCGGTTATTAATTTTTAAGAGCCCGGCAACCCCCCTCTTGGGGGAAATATAAGTGAAGGCTTCCAAAAATGAAAAATTGGGAAAAAAATTTTTGGGTTAAAAGGGCCAAATTTCCGGGAAAAGGAAAAATAAAAAAACAATGTTTTTTTAAAATCCCGGGTGGGGGCTTTCCCCCCAAAAACGGGGATGGGGAAAAAAAAAACGTGGCCTTGTTTTTTAAAATCCCTTTAAAAGGGGCCCTTTCCCGGGAATTTTTTCCCTTTAAAAAATTTTTTCCGGGGTTTTTCCTAAAAAGGGGGGCCCCTGGTTTTTTTTTTACAGGTTCAGATTTTCCCCTGGTTTCTATTACTGCAATCCCCCGAAAAAACCCCACCCAAAAACCACTTTCAGTGTAGATATTGCCTTAAAGATTTTGTCCCCACCTCAAAGTGTAAAGGGTGCATGAATGCCAATAAAGCGCTTTGCTCTGTCCAATTCCTGGTCAAGCTGGGCTGTAATCGATTGAGCTCCTTGTAATTTTTGTTTATTAGTCTAGATTTTCTAAATTAAAACCCTTTTAACAAGACAGGAAAGCTTCTGAAACTAAAGTAAAAAAGTAGAGTAATTAAATGTCTTTTTTTTTGAAAGATCAAAAAAAACACAAAACGTCACTCCCTGGGTAATTTAGAAAGAAAAAAACAGAGTGGAGAAAGGTGTACACAGGGTTCCCCTTTACTTGGAAAAACCCGAGAGCCCTCAGAAGGGATAAAATCATTTGTAGCTCCTTAAAAAAAAAAGATGAACAAAGCAATAAATTTTTGGAAAAAAGTCTTTAAATTTTTGTGTTCCCTACATTTTGAAAAAACTATTTTTTGAAGTGAGCAACCCCCTTTTAAACACACAAAAGGGCTAAATTTGCTAAAGCAAAACCCGTGAAAAACCCCGATTGCTGCAGGGAAAGTCCACAAAAATGCTGCATCTTTCCATTACAAAAAGGGGTTAGATACTTTTACGCAAAACCCTTTAACATTAGGCAATACCCCAAAAAACTTTGTATCCCGACCCCTTTTTCCCCTGCCCCCACGACCTCATAAAAAGCCTGGGTTTTAATCCAATATTCAAGCACATCACCAAATTTTCCTAGCAACCCCTAAATTTTTTTTTTCAGTTCCCCAAAGTTGTAGGTTTTGTGGAAGTTTTAAAAAACCTATTGGGTTTAATGCCTCTGCAGCCCCCCCAAAAACTTTTTGTCTCTTTTTAAAAGGGGTTGTTTCATTACAAGCTTTCCCGCCTAAGTTGTGAGCCTGGCAGTTGAAAATGAGGGGCTTTTCTTTTTGTCTGCCTCTCCCTCCCTCCCCCCCCCCCCTCCCCCAAACGGAAAGCTCCTTCCCTAACTTCTTCAACCCGCGGGGGGGGGGGGGGTTTTTCTGCCAAA
The DNA here is from genome assembly GCA_025379985.1 of Phyllomedusa bahiana. NCBI lineage: Eukaryota > Metazoa > Chordata > Amphibia > Anura > Hylidae > Phyllomedusa > Phyllomedusa bahiana. The sequence goes on from JAODAL010028558.1 coordinate 4,476, forward strand.
AGTTAACCCTGGTGGGGTTTTCCTGCCTTTGGGCCCGTGAGCTCCCTTTCGCTCGTCTCCCACAAAACAGGAAGAGCTGATCTAAAGAGTTTTTGAGGGCCCGAGCCCGGGGGGATGCAAGTTTTTTCCTAAAAACCCCCCGCTTAGGCATAAATCTGCACATCTCCAGAAAAAAAAACAGGAAACCCCGTCAGAAAAGAAAACAGGGCAGCTGTGAATTTTTTACTATAAATCCGGGTGTGCCCCTAGTACACCAGAGCATGAACCTTCACTTTGCCCCTGATTTGTATAGTATTAGTATAGTTACAGCTCCACAGAAAACATCATGATTATAGTAAACAACAGGGTCACTGCTGTCAAAATCTATCTGTGCAGAGAGCAGGAGGAAGCAGGCACACACAGGGTTAATCCAGGCAGCAGGGACACAGAAGCCAGAGCCTTCCCCTCCCTCCATACCGAAGCATTCTGTGAGGGAGGGGCTCTCTGCTCAGACCTGTATTCAGAAGCTGATGAGTCATACAGACCTGACAGCCAGTGAGATAAGGATCAACAGGTCAGCTGCTATAGATTTGAGAAGCTGATGTACTCCTAACAGCGCTAACACAAAATCAGTAGGACATTTGTAATGAACATATATTGCAAAGCTGCTTGTTTTTTAAAGATCTTTTAATTAAAACCCAATCATTGTAGCGAGACAACCCCTTTAACTCCTTAAGGACCAAGCGTTTATTTTTGACTGACACGTTCGTTTTTTCTTCCTCCCCTTCCAAGAGCCATAACTATTTTATTTTTCTTCCTACATAAACATATAAGGCCTTTCTTTTTTTGCAGGACAAGATGTACTTTCTAATGGTGTTATTCAGATTACCAGAGTATATTGGGAAACGGCGAAAGAATTCTTAGTGCTATAAATGATGTGTTCTCTGTATTCTGCAGGTTGATACGATTCTGGCAATACCAGATATGTAGGGCTTGTGTTATGTTATAGTACCGTAAAACATTTTCTATTTTTGAAATTTGCGTCGCAGCACCATTTTCTGCAACCAATAACTTTTTTCGCACTTTTACCCATAGACCTGAGTGAGGGTGCATTTTTGTGTCCGTCAGCCCGTACAATTGAATGTACTGGAAACAGATGGAAAGACACCAGCGGTTTTTACATGTTCCTAAAACCGTCGGTATCAGAAAACAATCTGAAATAAAAAAAAATGACCTGTGAAGAGTACAGGTCAATTTTTCTCTTCAAGTCTATGGGCATGCAAAACAATTGGAATTTCAGCAGTTGTGGAATCCTAAAACCGCAGAAAATATGATCGTTTTTGTATGCTGTGTAGACATAGCCTTACAAGGCATAGTGGAGAGAATACAGATCTAACAGCAAATCCTACAACAGTATCTTTTCCATACACAGACGTCTGTAGAGCTGACCTTTATACAAGTACTGTGCAAAGATATGTCTAGTCAATGTATTCCCCAAGGAACAGCCGGAAAGGACTCAACCGGCGTCAACGGTCCTCGCAAGACATGAGGACCGTTGGTTGACGTCTGTTGCAGGCTTGCGTACCGGGGCCTTTACCAACTACTACCTCATATTTAACATTTTTTCCAGTATGTCATTTATCTGCCCAAGAATGCTGAGGAGCGGAGGGTGTCTGTGTTTTGTGTTGGACACCCAGAAAGTGCTAATCTAATAGTATGGGTGTCACTAATAGGTTGTAAACCAGCATGGCGCACTACATGTAGCTGTATTTATGGCACCCTTCTGTATCACCTTATTTATATATGATTGTAGTACCAGCAGCCAACCCCCTCATGCATGGAGGGCATGCGAGTGGTTGTTTTATTGGTATTTTTCCAATCTCCCTATGTATTATACTGTGGCTTTTTTGCATATTGGTGTGAACAGGTATTAATTTAATGGGCAGTTTATCATCTAATTGTTCCCTTACCAGTGGTGTATGTGAGCTGCTGCTCCGCAATCAGCTGCACCTGCTTATTTTTCCCAAGTAGCATATGGACCAGAGTTGCCTGCTAGTGTGTTCAGTCTAGTCCAGCCATTGAGCTGTGAATATGGCCTTTGTAGTGTTTGAGTATTGACCCATTTTTTTAAATTTTTTTTCTGTGGATTGCTAAGGCGGACATTCCCACTGAAAAAATGGCACACCCTGCGGTGATATTTTTCACATCTTTTTATGGACTTTGTGAGACTGAAATATAAAGCTCTATACACCCACAGCTTCCCCCGCCCTTTGTGATATTTTCCTTTGGAGTATATATTTTTTCTCAGTAGCAGCTTTGGTATAACACCCCTCTCCCTAGACTTTTTTCTTCTAAAAAAAAAAAAAAACAAAAAACACACATTACAAGGAGCTTTAAGTTCCACAATCCAATACCATGTCCAACTGACTTGTATAACACAAATATGCATAATGAATCCTATAGATGTGCAACAAGTACTAAGAATGGGGGCAGACCTCATTTGGTGCAAGAAATATGTATAGATCCTAGCAGATTTAACTGTAGACTAAATGCAATCTTTGAAATACTTTATAGTAGAATAGGTCTTACGAAATTAGTAGTTTTATAATTCTATTTCTCCAGACCAGCGAGTTGTACATAGACATTTTACAGCTGTTTAATTCAGAGATTAAGTTTCAGGTATCACACTGGCTCAACATAGAACTTGCAGTTTTTTTCCTTTATAATACCAACTCATTGTCCCATAGATCGGATACTTGCATGTGTGGCTTATGTTACTGTCCCCTTCAATAAAAACCCAAGTCTTTGCATTGTAAACTCACCATAACGGAGCAACAGTACTACACTGGCTACTGTCACACAGTTCCCCAATGACACTATCTTAAGGGAAGGTGCAACAAGCTTTTAGAAGTGCGTCATCAGTCAATGTTTTCACAAGTTTTACCATACTCATGTTATGTTGAACAAACCTGTCCCTGTTCAGGTTGACAAACAAAAACAGTGGTTTGGAGCTCCCCATTAGTAATTTATTTACCCCTAACCCAAAGTTCAGTGTTAGGGCGCGTTCTCACAGCACAGGACAAATAACCACCCGGTATTTGTCCTGTTTTGCGGTCGTCCCCACGGCCGCGGGAGGGGGGTGGCTTTTCTCTGCGATGAGTGGAGAAAAGCCCTCCCCCTTCACATTGGCTTGCACAGATTCCGTCCGGAAGATTGTGCAAGCAAAATGTTTTGCGGCCGGACCCTGGGCGGCAAGACCGCCAGACTAAAAACAAGTGCAGTGGGGACTGCTGCACAGGTTTTCCATAGAGCACCATTGTGCTCATTTTCAGCCGGTCTGAAAAACCGTGCCGTAGGGACATGCCCTTAAGGTTTTTACGTTTTTTTTTTTTTTCTTTTTAAAACAGAGTAAGCTTGCGTCTTCACAGTGCTCTTGGTCCCAACAGACCAGTATAATCCCCAGCTTTGGATAAGGTCGACAGCTAACTTAAAAAAAAAAAAAAAAAAAAAAGAAAAAAAAAAAAGTTAATTCAAGCCGACCCAAATTGTATGGACTGTTCAAATCTGACTGGAACCTGAAGCAGAACACTACTTAAGTGACAAAACATGAACCAGAGAAAAACATAACAGCAAACAAAATAAAGGTAATAACTAGTAAAACAACCCAGAATTTGTGAAAGTTGTTTATTGAACAAGGGGTTAGCATAACATGTCTATGATCTTGGTCTTTCCTTCTTGCCTTTGTATAGGGCCAAAAGAGAAACATTGGCTACTTTGACAACCTTAAAGCGGACTCCAGGAATATCACCAACAGCATGACCTTTGCGACCAAATCCAGCAACCAGAACTTCATCATTTTCCTAAGACAAAGGAAAAAAAAAAAAAAAAGAAGAAATTTTAGTGTCACAAAAAGGTCTCCATAATATACTACAACTGCTAGTTATGGTAAATGAAAGCATGTTTTGTTTCAAGGTACAGGTATTGGCCCCATAGGCCAGAAACAAGCTAGACTGCCATACTGCTACTCTGATCATGCATAAGGGTCCCAACATGCTGCACAGTTATCCAGAAGTTGCAGTGGTACAATCTAAAGTCAGTCATATGATAAAGAGTTCACCATGTTGTATTCATTTTGCTGGTCAAATTCCAGTTATACCAAAATTTGTTATGTTACTACTTTTATTCCATTTGCATCACTATTCCCCTCCTCCCACCCTGAGGCCAATAACTATCTTTCCATCATTGGATCTGTATGAGGGCTTGATTTCTCACAAGGCGAGCTGTACTTTTAAGGACCAAATGAAGGTTCTATGCATCTTTGTGACCACTTTTTATTCCATTTTGCTAGAAGGTGTGATGGCAAAAATAAAAACCAAATCTTATTTTGGTTAATCTTTCCCCCCCTCTCTCATCGCTCACCATATATAATAAATATTGCATTAGATCAGACTCCTGGACGAGGCGATGCGATACCAATGTTAATTTTTTCTTTTACATTATAATTGGGGACTTAACACATGTGACCACTTGATAATATGGGCAAAAAAAAAAAACACATGGAAATCGCCAAAGAAGCATTTTATGCTATCTACAATATATGAAAAAAACTTGGTCCTGGGATTCTTAGCTTCGTCATGGTCTTTTGGCCAGAACCACAATGCTCAAGCCCCAACGCCCGTTAACAACGGGATGCTTAGGTGTTATTCACATGGACAAAATAAGTTTTTTCATATATTGTAGATAGCACTTGATAATATAGCACAAAGCTGATTTACTCCTGTAGTCATTTTAGCAGCTGCCACAGCAAACAAAACTGACTGCATAATGGGGGCAACCAGGCAGCACCCCTCCTTTATAATAGATTAGAAAACACAATTGCACCGAACATTTCATCCAACTCGGTCAATGGCTAAGACAATTCTATCCAATGCCAGCTGGTGACTATGGGCACCTTCTGCCATTAAGGGCGCTTTCTCAAAAAACACACCCCACATGCACTGTGAAAGCACCCTAAGGGAGCGTTCACACGGCATTTTTGGATCCGTGTTGGATCCGAAAATCGCATGCAAAAACGCAGCGTCTATCAGATCCTACAGCTGCGTGTAGGATGCTGCAGGATTGCACCTTATAATCTGTAATAGGGCTCCTGCTGCGTCTTGTCAATTCTTGGAAGGGATCCGAAAGACGGATCCAAAAGACGCAGTGAGACACACATTGGAGATCCTCTTGTGAACGCCGATGCGTGTTTCATATTAAAAGCAATGTAAATCACATTGCTCATTATTAAGATACGTGTTTGGGTCCGACAGAGATCTGAACGCGTATCTAAAAGCGTTACAATATGCTGCATGAGGTTGCACTGCAATAACCTGAAACAGGGGTTAGATCCTACTTGTTAAACTATTGTATTACAAAACAAATTAACATGAATCGCAATAGGCCGTCCTCAATCATAATTACCTCAATGAAGTTCAAGCAACCATCATTGGGTACGAAGGCGGTGATCTTCTTGCCGTTCTTGATCAGTTGCACTCTGACACATTTCCTGATGGCAGAGTTGGGCTGTTTAGCCTCAAACCATAAAAAAACAAAACAGACTTCGTAAGATGTTCCAAACACAGTTTACAACATGAGATAGGTGTTATAGTTTTGTTGTGATTGGGGAAAAATATCAAAAGCTTTGCAGTCAAACCACAGCAAGGTTTCCCCATTGAAGTCAATCCTACTTACACTTTTTCCAGCACGATTCCTTTTGCATGAGAAGCACCTCCAAAAGGGTTGGCCTTGAGCGCAGTCCCCAAGTGGGTCTTCTTGTACTGGTATCCTTTTCTGCTAGTCGGTGGTTTTACGGAGCTTTCTAGCTTACAAGAAGGCACTTGCCTGAGGGGGGAAAAAAAAAGGTTCTCTATTAGGTTATTATCGTGCTTGCCAAAAACCCAAAAAATGGGGAAATTTTCCCCAAAAATTGAAGGGACAAGTTTGATGCTCAGCCCATAAAAAAAAGGGATGGGAGGAAATGGATGCCACAACTGAGCCACTTTTACCAGTACCTAAGACTTCTCACAGCCCTTGCATGGTTACCAAAAAAAAAAAAGTAGCGAGACAAGTGACAATCACCTCCGAAAGACGCAGTTTCTAAGTGCCCCCTCTTGGTAAAGGGACTAGTGTGGTGTTTGGATAGGTTCACCGTGTGCAATAGATCATTTTTCAGTAAAATTACGTGAAATATTATGGCTACAAATGTATATTTCTAAAAATTAACTCCCAGTTCAAAGGTTTGTTACAGACAAAAAAAACCCCACTGCCAGTGTTGGGGCCCCAAAGACCCTGAAACCCAAATCAGGGGGTTTCAGTCCCCATCATGGGGTTCCCACCATCACTTTGCATGGGAACTGTGTGAGAGCAGTGACCCAAAACTAAAAAAAAACCCTGTCCCCTTGCTGAGGGCAGCACAAGTATGACAGCTGCTGTTTCCAGCGCTGTGCCCCCTTATTCTGTAAGAGGGGATTTTGGTATTTAATGCTAAAATCTGCAGTTTTCCAAAAAGAGTCATAAAAAATCGTTTTTCAAACCCTCGCCCAGAAGGTGAAACACGTAAATACCTGCAGGTGGGGGGGGCCAACCCCCTGCTCATGAATAAATTGAAGGGGTAAAACCAAACTACGCATTTACAGAAAAAGGGACACAGCGTGGGGAAAGCAGGTCTAATAGTTTTGCTGCCCCAGAAGGGAGGCATAACCTATGTGACAGGTTCCCCTTTTAAGAAGAAACACTGAGGGCCCCAATGGCTTAGTTTGGTGATTACCATTTGGGAAATAAACCTGGAGAGACCCCTGTAGCATCACCTGGTCACAGTTCGTACACTTAAACCCCAAAGTTTTATTTTGATACCCCTTTAAAAGGATTTGGGCCCAAAATGAAAAGGATCATAAAAATGTGGTAAATCTCCACAAAGAAACACTGGTGAGAACCTCTAATTGGTTAAAAAAAATTTTTTTAAAAAAGTCATTTGGTTTAAAACTTAAGAATATTGGCCCAAATGACCCACCTGAGCATGCCCATTGGAAAACTGGCACAAGTACAGGGGTACATCTGCCCTGTGTTTATGTTGGGAGCCTCATGCTGATTAGAAAGAGGAGGCTGCACTTGACTTTCTCCCAAAAGGTGCCCGCCACTCGCCTGGGTTTTGGAAACGTCACGCATGTAACCCCCCCCTTTTTTTTGATAACCGCACCACATCCCGGGAAACACTGATGATTTTTTCTAAAATCGGGTTATGCTACGAGACCTAAGAATAGAGATGCCCCCCAGACATTGGACAGTAATGCCATTTCATCTGGGGGGTATTTTGGCCCCCGAGATCAGAGTCCTGTGGGTACATTTGCTTTTTCCCAGAGCTTAAAGGGGTTTTGCCCGAGTAATGTTGACGTGGGATTCCAAAATAGGGGATTTAATCACTTTTCTAAATATATGCGATTACAAAAATTGCAGTCTGACAGAGCTACAGGCTGCCTTACCTGCCCTTAGTTACTTCAAAGCTTCTACTAGATACGACCTGACCAGAGCTGGGCGGGCTTGCCCAGAGAACACTTGTTATCTGATAAGACTAAGCTGAAGAAGCTTTCAAGGCACCGGGTATAAATATGTTGTTTTTTGTATACAGAATCCACTAGTTGTAGTGTGATTATCTGAGTAGATCCCTGCTTTATCTGATGACAGAGAACATGAAGAAGCTTTCAAGCTGCTGTGGAGAAAAGCTGTTGTCGTTTGTATACAGAATCTACTAGTTGTAGTTTGATTATTTGAGTGAACATTTCACACGATCCCTTATGCACGGCTCTGTGCTCTGGCTGTGTCTTTCTCTCAGCTCAGTGTGGCTTGTTTACATTTGCTTCTTAGCAGATAAGGCACATACTGGCAAAACCCCTTTAAACTGAGAGACGGAAAAGTGTGGTAGACGAAACTACAGTCAATCAAGGAAAGGCCTCGTTCACACGGCTTATTTGGGCACGGATTGGCGCCGTACTCCGCACCGGATTTGCGCTTCAGTACGGCGCCAACCCGTCCCTGTCATTACGGTAATCCACTGCTCTCATAGAGAACAGTGGATTCCGTCGCTCCTCCCCGCTCGGCGAATCCGCCACGGGGGGAGAAAGTGACATGCACATTATTTACGGCACGTACGCGCCGTAAACAATGCATTGTCTATGGGGCCGGGAGCGGCGCCCCTGCCGCGCTCCGACCCCGCCCCTTATTCACAGCGGATTTGTGAGCTCAATACGGCTCACAAATCAGTCGGGAATAAGCCGTGTGAACACGGCCAAAGAGTCTTGTACCGGGAAGTAGAGCAAACTTATCCCCCAAAGTAATATACGTGCTCCATTAGTCTCTATGGGGCCACCATGTGATGTGAAGCCAGTATATAGCAGCCGATCATCCAGCACTCAGTAAATAGTAAAAACTATAATGATTATTCATCCCATTAATATCTAAAAGCACAGAAAGCTGGACACGGAGCTGACGCGTTTCACGTCTCCCTATGGACTCTTAGTTTGTACTATTCACCGAGTGCTGGATGATCAGCTGCTCTATACTGCAGTATATCACTGAGCCAGGACTGCTAACAGGTGAGTGAACAGACATTTTTCTGTTGGGACTGTGCAGTGTGAACCCAGCCTGGTGCAGGCAGAGGCAGGATCTCAAAGATGTTGGTCTCCATATGCCCATCTCCCTCTGCCACAGCAGCACAGAGTGTATGAGCATGTGTGTGTGGGAAAGGGAGGAGGGGGGAGATTATGCCTGCACGGCTCTATGAAACATGTGATAGATCCTATGGATGTGTAACTACTGCCTCAGATAGGAACACTCTGAAGACAAGTGTGCTAATGCCGTCACCCAACAGGAAAGCCTGGAGGAGCCTCCAGCCCATAGTATTGTGCGCAGCTCTCCCATCTCAGTGTAGGGCATTAGTGCGAGTACATCCGCCACAGCCGGACACTGCCGCCCTGAGAGACGGGGGGACACTGGGTGATACCATGAAGCAGGCGGGTACCGGCTGCACCATACACGGGCGGGCACGGCCTGACATGGCGGCGGCCTCATGGTGCAGTAGACTCGGCGCGTACAGGTCTCCGTGCCGTGGCCGCGCTACAGCCGAGCAGCAGGCAGTGCACCTCGCTTCCCCGCTGTGTTCCTAACCTCCTAGCCCCGTCCTCGGGCGCCCAGTCCCCGCTCCACGCCGCAGAGCTGCACTCACCCATCCTGCCTGTCCTAGGGCCGACTGCGGAAAGATCGACTCCCAGAAGCCACCGAGAGACCCAGGCGCTGTGAGGCCCCCTAGGTCTGTCCGCCCATGTGCCTGCCCCGGATACGCAGAGGTTTTGCCTTTGTTTCTTGCTAGGTAAAACCTAGAGGCAAATGCCCTGACGGGATTATAGTCATGTTATATAAAGACTTATGCTGTGTGATTTGCTTCTTAAAATATTTCAACTTTATTTATAAACGGCAGGCAAATAGGTGGTTACAGTCTTTAGCGAACTACAAATCCCATGATGCTTGGCGTCTGAAAGGTCCTCAAGCAGAGCATGCGTACTGGAGGGCGGTGTGGCCGCGTATAGTGCGGCGTCACGTGCTCGGCTGCCATATCGCAGCTTGTAGCAATGTATGAGGAGGCTGAGGGTTGTAGTCCGTGTATTATTCTCAGGGTGGTCACACTCTAATATCAGGGAATCTCTCACTGGTTGTTGGGCTGCACTCACATGGGCATAGTGGGGGCATGGCTCCGTCAGAGATTTCAGTGTGCTGTGTGTCCCTGCTGGTTTGTTTTATTCATTTATATAGCGCCTCTATATTCCATAATGTGGTACAGAGATTGTCATCACTCACATTGGACCCTGCCCCTACACTGCATCAGACAAAAAATGGCCCAAAAGCGCTTTGTATAAAAAACACGGTTGCTTCTCTTTTTTTTTTTTTATGTCGCCCATATAATTGTATTGTCTGGGAAGATGGCAAGAAAACTAAAAGCGCCGGCGTATTATACAACATGTTGTATAATACGCTGCTGCCGAAAGACGGGCAGGGAAAGGACGAGCTGTGGAGACTGCAGCTCATCTTTTCTTTTGCTGTATATGGGGCCGCAGGAACGATCGTATCTTCGGTGCTTTTAAAAAACTAAAAGCGCCGAAAATACGATTGTAAAGCGATGCAGTGGAGACATATCCTATGGGCTCACAATCTAACACACTGCTCTGCAGCCAAAGTGGTTCAGAGATGAAAACAGTTGAATTTAAAGAGGTGAGCAGGGAGTTCCAGAAGCTCGTACGCCGAAAGGGCTGGATAAAAAATGGAAGAGTAGACGTGTCCTCCCCTCCCGGACACTCCGTTCATCTCGCTGTATGTTCATCGTCCAAGTGATAGGTGCAGCCAATCACGGGCCACAACAGGCGCGTGCATGTCAACGTGTGACCTGTGACTGGCTGCACCTAATGAATGGACGACGGGAGCGTCCGAGAGGGGAAGATGCATCTTCTCTTCTATTTTTTATCCAGGCCCGTCGGAGAATGAGCTTCTGGACCTCCTCGTACACCTCTATCCTTTTCCTGACGGAGCCTTTTTTTGTCACATTCGTTTTTCCCTCCTCACCTTCCCAGAGCCATAACTTTTTTATTTTTCATCGACATAGATGTATGAGGGCTTTTATTTTGCAGGACAAGATTTACTTTCTAATGGTGTTATTCATATTACCATATAATATACTGGGAAACCGCAAAATGTGAAAAAAAAGTACTTGCACCATGTTTGCAGGCGTTTTGCTTTTACACCGTTCTTTGGTATAAGTGATGTGTTATCTGTATTCTACAGGTTGATATGAATCTGACAACACCAAACATGTACTGTTTTTATTATGTTTTGGTACCGTAAAAAAATGTCAACACCAGCCCACGCTGTAACCGCCAAGTGTTAGCTGCAATTTGCAGCAAATACCCAGTGACTATGTAGAGGGATCATGCTGCGATCTCACTACAAAGCCCCTTACCGGCATCAGGATGTACTCGTACATATGTTGGTAAGTGGTTCAAAATGTTTTTTTTTTTTTTATTTCGAGTCTCCTTTGGGTGCTTCACCACTAGGGGGTGTGATTGTTTATACAGCCTAATGCATTGTATAGACCAGTGTTCCCCAACTCCAGTCCTCACGCCCCACCAACAGGGCATGTTTTCAGGATATCCCACAGAATGCACTGACACTAACTATATCACCTGTGCAGCCTAATTAAATCACCTGTGCAATGCTAAGGAAAGCCTGAAAACATGCCCTGTTGGTGGGGTGTGAGGACTGGAGTTTGGGACCCCTGATATAGACAATGCATTAGGGTGTAAAAAGGGAAACATGGTGGTGATGGAAGCATTCACAAGGCTTCCAGCTGCCATGTTAAACGATCGGGACACAGCGACCTCAGCGCTGATGTCCCGAACTGAGTAAGGGTATGTTCACACGAGGTAATTTTGGCACGCATTTCGCTGTGTGTTTGCGCTCTAATACGGGCGAGATGCGCACCTAAATTAAGGTAATCCATAGTTCTCAGAGAACTATGGATTACGCCTCCTCTCCCCGCTCGTGCAATACGATCGTATTGTATGCGCGGGGGGATAAGTGACATGTCGATTACTTGCGGCGAATATGCACCGCGACTAATGCATGTCTATGGGGCCGGCGGGCTAAACCCCTCCCACCCCCCCACCACCCCGCGGCGGGAGTACGCACGAGCTCCCGAAAGACACAATGTATTGTAATAAGTCATAATCCAGAAGAATGGGGGTTCTTCATCGATTCATCCAAAACAATATTAAAAGCTGTCTTGCTGCACAATGGCAATGCGATACCTTCAATTCCAGTTGATTATGCAGTCCACATGAAAAAAACCTATGTCAATGTGAAACAGCTGTTGAGGTGCCTGAGCTATGACCAACATTTGTGGCCCCTCTGTGGGGACTTAAAGGTGATTGCCCTCTTACTTGGTCTCCACGGTGGATACACAAAGTACTGCTGCCTTCTGTGTGAGTGGGATAGTCATGCAAGAGAATATCACTACATAAAAGAGACTGGCCGCTCTGACATTCACTTCAAGCCAGGAAGTAAAAATGTCCTGCATCCAGTTCTTGTTGACCCACATAAGATTTTGTTACCACCACTGCATGTCAAGTTGGGCCTAATGAAGAACTTTGTAAAAGTGATGGATAAAAATGCAAAAGCATTCAAGTATCTCATTGATAAGTTTCCAAGAGTGAGTGTCAGGGACCAGTCAGGGACACACACACACACAGACAAGTGGGCTCTGACTCTGATCCCAGCCCCTGTCCCTGCCTTTTGGGGAACCCGACTCCTTAATAGGCTGGCCCCAACCGGAAAAGACTGATAGCTGCACTGATCAAAGGTGACACAGACAGGACAAACAAACACAGAACAATAAGCGTAGTCGGGCGGTCCAAAGTCGGCAACAGTACGGGCAGCGCGGTACAGAGACGTGAGACAAAAGAGGATAACCGGGGTCCAAAGCCAAAGGTCAATACCGGTCGGGCGCAGCAGTACAAAATCACTAGGAGAGAGGATGGTCAGTAGCAAAACAGGGTCAGGTAACAGAAAGGACAGAATAAAGGCAATGCTAGCTACAGGCAGAAGACCTCTATAGCAGGCACAGGTGACTGGTGAAGGCATCCTTAAATAGGTGAGCAGTGGACACAGAACAGAGATGATTGGTGGAAGCAACACAAAACTAGGTAGGGAAACAAGGCTGTCAATCAAGGAGGAACACTGGTTAACCGAAAGTGCTGGAGGATTCCTGGCCACGGGCGTTGGCCAGGAATCAATTACCTACAGGGAAAGAAGGACTCAGTTCACACTGGTGAATAAGAATACAAGGTATTACGTTAAAAACCATGGTTTATGTTGTACCGGCCGTGGCCGGCGACCAGAACCAAAAGCAGGGGGCGTGCCAGGCACAATCATGACAGTGAGTGAAGTAAAGATAAAGGAAGGAGTGTTTATTGGATCTCAGATTCGTAAGCTTCTTGCACACAATGAATTCCCCCGTTTGCTGCAGGGCAAGGAAAAGACTACATGAGTAGCATTAGAATTAGTGGTAACTAATTTTTTGAGAAATTCAAGAGCAGATAACTATGAACAGTTGGTGGACATATCAGGATCTTGGATGTAACAGGGTAGACTCTGCTCCACCAAACTGCGGAGCAGTGAGCGACGAGCACGGTGAGAGATTTCGGCTATAGAGAAAAGCTATTAAGGAAAATTGAATCCATCAATGCTCGCAGGTTACTGTTGGACAATTATAAGAGATGATACAATGTACAAGAGACAAGCAAAAAAGGGTTGTCACTGAATGAGGACCACATTTCAGAAAATTGCCATAAAAATATTGTGCATCTTTATATTTGAAAAAGTAATAATATTTCAATGTACTGAGGAATGTATGCATTCTTTATATGTATCATTAAAATGAAAACCTCTCTTGATATTGTAGAAACAAGAGCCAACTAAAAATTGTAATTGTCAGATTTGAATTCAGGAGGTCAAAATTATTAAATGGCTCGTTTCATAACTGAACATGACAACTTTTTAAAAATTGGTAAAACTGTGATAATCGTATGTTTTTGGAGTTTGTGGAAAACTGGAGGAAATCCACATGATCACAGGAAGAACATACAAACTCCTTGCAGATGTTATCTTTGGTGGGATTTGAATCCACCACCCCCAGCGCTGTAAGGCAACAAGACTAACCACTGAGCCACCATGTTGCCCAGCAATAACAAACCATGTGATTTAATGATTCCCTTTTGGATCATATGATATGTAACATGGAAAAATAGTAGAAAAAAATACAAACAAGTTGTATGGATCTGTTTTTCATGCAGTCAGAGAAGGGCGAGGCACACACACAAGTTCATGATGTATATGCTAAACACATCCTTATCGGGAATGTGTCATCAAAAATGAATTATTGTTTAACTCACATTTTTATGTTCAACACATTTTTAAATAATTTTTGGTTATTTTTTTATTTTATTTTCCATATGACTTTCAATATTTTTTAATAATTTTTAAAGGAGTTGTCTCACTATAGGTTTTCAGCCTACCTCAGTGTGTCTGGCACCATAGGATTTTTGAATTCAGGGGCGTGCTTCTTGTCTGCCTCTTCTCCTCCCCCTTCACCCCTCCCCTCAGCCCTCCTGCAACTGCAGTAACTTCTATACAGCAGGGGGAGGGCGAGGGGTTTGCTGTCAGAGTTAACCCTGTGTGTGCCTGCCTAGATCTGCTGCCGGCGGCTCACTGCTGGATCAGCCGCACTGTGCTACTGCTGTGGCCGAGCTCTTGCTGCTCCTCTCCACAGAGTCAGGAGACAGCAGGGAGAGGGCTGATCTATGAGTGGCTGTGGAGCCAGAGGTCTGTGAAGCTGTGTATGCTAATATCAGAGCGGGGGGATGTAAGTGTTCCTATACTCCCTGCTTAGCATACAAATCTCCAGGGACATCTCAAGCAACAACAAACACAAACACTGTCCTCCCATCAGAACAGACACAGGACAGCAGTGAAGTGTGTTACTATAATCATGATGTGTCACTAATACAGCAGAGCAGAGAGGGATATAAACCATTCACATGCCCCCCTGATCTGTTCTATTAGTATAGTCAAAGCTCCACAGGCACATCATGATTATAGTAACATACTTCACTGCTGTCACATCGTACTGACCACAGATCAGCCTTACCTCTGCTCTCCTCAATCTGTGTAGAGAGCAGGAGGGAAGCAGGCACACACAGGGTTAATCCAGGCAGCACAGCTACACAGAAACAGAAGTGGAGTAGAGCCCTCCCCCTCCCTCACCTACAGAAGCATCACAAGTGACCTCATGCTGTGCAGGGGGGGGCTCTGTCTCGAACCTCATTGAAACTGATGACAGCCCAGCACTGGCACCAGTGAGAAAAAATCAACAGGCGGGGGCTATATGATTTGGGGAGCTGATGTACTCCTACTTACCAGGGATAACTCAAAATCATAGGACATTTGCAATAACAATATTGCAAAGCTCTTGTTTTTTAAAGATCTTTTAATTAAAACCCAATCATTGAGGAAAAACCCCCTTTTAAAGGGTCCTCATTTTTCACTTTGGCCACTAACCTAATAATTGTCTGACATTTCCCTGTTCGTACAAAAAGATTCTCATTGTCTGCTCATTATCACACAAAGAGGTCAAACTGAAAAGAACACCATGTGAATAGATAACACAGGATCCACCAGTCACAATGGGAATATCACAGTTCAGCCTTTAACCTCCCTGTACACTGATTTTTTTTCCCCCAAGTCACAGATCATACAGAAACTCTCCTATAAAGTGAATAGGACTGATCACCCTTAAGCTCCATGTGCATGAAGCTACGTAAAGCTCCCTGACGCTGTTAAAGCAGTGCAAACAGGCCTATGGCCAAAGTGAAAACTGCAAGACTTAAAAATTAAAAAAAATATTGAAAGTGATATAAAAATTAAAAAAAAAAACCCAAAGGGCGGGGGCTTGACATGTGAAGGGAACGGACGCACAGAGACTAGCTCCGGGCAGGACACTGTTTTAAAAGCCTGTAAAAAAACGTTGAAATGAGCCCCAAATGTGAAAAAGCTCCTAAGCTTCCCAAACCCCTCCCTGGGGAAATCCCATATCCAATTTTTTTATGCCGCGCAGGAAAAGGGAAGGGAAAGACCTGCCCCACCACCTCCCCGCCTCGGCGCCATCTTCCCCTGCCTCCGCCTCACCATCAGCCCTTTACGGCCACCCGCCAGTTTCCCGGGCGACTCACCTACATCCGGCAAAGAAAGTCTCCGTCAGCTCCAGCGCCTGAGGGCACTCCCGCTCCCCGGCGAAAGGCACATCCCCCGGACCCAGCGGGACAGGGCCGGCCGCCCCCGGATCACGGACCCGTACGGGCAGAAACGGTCCCGTGTGACTCCCCTGCGGCTCAGCGCCCCGTGGCCCCAGGGACTTTCCTCTGCCCCCCCTGTACCCCCGGTTTTTCCCGGATCTCTCTCCCCCCCTGAACTGCTCACCACGCAGCCTGTGCCCACCCAACCCCCGGGGGGGCACTCCCGCCATTTTAGGCACCACGCAATGCTGCAGCGCCTTACAGCACCCTTTTATAACGCCCGGGGGAGAGCAGCCCAGCAAAGAGAACCCTTTACTAGCTGCGGCCTATGAGGACCCAAATCAGAAAAAGGGCCCATACAGGGACAAGGCCTGGGTGCCGAAAGATAGCTGACAGGGCCCAATTCGACCAAATTTAGCCCGACCCCAATGTGGATGACTCCATGAACTGGGCAACTAAGGCACCCTGGGGATCACCAATCAATATGGGACCGAGAAACCCAGGGGCATTTGCACAAGATTGGCAAGGGGTAACACCCTGCAGCAGACCCCTTCTCACAAACCTCTAACGGGAAACTCTTACCAGGCCACGGTGGGGGGGGAACCGCTCCTTCCACCACACATTATTCCCCCTTTTGCCCCATACACCCCCCAAATTACAACACCTGGAGACGGCAAGGGTACACCTCAGACCGAGCCAACACTTGTACACCACAAAGGAGCACCTTTTCCACGCAACACTCATACCCAGATCCCCGTGTGCATTGCGCCATCTTATCGGACAAATTTCCCCGGACTCGAGCACAAAGGGACAGGGGACCCCTAGGGTGGGTTTTTAAAGGGCGCCACCCTTACCATTCGACCTGGAGGAAGAATCCAGAGAGAACTAGCCAACAAACGCCTGCCCACTAGGGGAGGCTTTTTGGGTCACCCAAACCCGGGGTCCCCAAACTGGGTCAGACCCTCGTCCGCCTCTGCAGCACCCCCTTGCAGTCGCAGACACTTCCTCTGGGTCAAGCAGCTGAGTAAAGGGCCCCATCAACCTCCCTTTCTCCGGGACGCGCGTTCCAGGTCCTTCTTCACTCCAGAGTGCAACCCTTTTCCTCCTTTCTTCCATCAAAAGGGGAAATCTTGAGCTAAGCCGGGTTTTGCGCAAGCTTTCGTCAAGAACTCCAACCATCCCAGACAGAGGGGGGGGGCTGCAACAGAAATGTCAGCGCTTGAGCACGCACATTTTCATCTTCAAATTTGCAATAACAAGCCTTCAAACCAAATTGGCCGCCCAACGCACGCCATAACCACTTTTTAACTCAATTTGACGACCGGAAAACCCGAAACCCGGGCCGCAACAACATCGGGCGCAGGCCCCCCGAAACGTACCACTCCGAACTGACCCCCTTTTACAAAATTTATTCAACCATGGGGGGCCGCCGCTTAAAATACCTTCATTGATTTTTTGATAGAGCTCACAAGCACTTCGCCCTAAAGGTCAAGTTTCCTTCCAACCCAAGATGCCCATTTGAAGAATACACCTACAATATTAAAAGAGAAAAACCTGGGGAAGGCCCGTTTCCGGGGGACTGTTCGCTACAAGGACAAACAATTTGGACTTTACCCAATCTGTCCAACGGCCCCCTAAAAAGCAGCTCCCTCAACCCCTGCTACGTCCCCAAGAACGCAACAACATACCGGGGGGTTTCCCCTTTCGCCCTGCAGGTGAAACAAGGCGTTTCCACAATAACATTTCGATCACTATTGAACCCCAAATTTTCTCATCCCTTTGGGATTGCCACGGGGTGGACCTTCCTGAATGGCATAGAAATCGATCCGACACCTCTTTGACCCCCTTTCCCATCATCCCCAAAAATCCGCCACCTTCTCCCTCGCCTCCCGAAGTCCCACGGGAACGGAGAAAAGAGCTCCGCGCCCCCAAACGCCCCGGGACCCTCATCGCTGAACGAAATCGGGGACACGTAGATACTCACTTGATCAAGGACAGTAATGTGTTTTTGCTCTCTTCCCACCCTTCTCTTTTTTGGCGCACCTACTCCACTGCATTTTTTTTCCGATAGGTATTTTACAGATTTGGCACCAGGGTGGCACACCTGCTTGCAGATTTTTACTTTGCTGCTTGAAATCCCTAAACATCAGGTGATCACCCTGCCATTTGGGAGCTCAATGGATACGAGATTCTTTCACCCGTTGGCCCCCCCCCTCCGGGCGGCCCCCGGGGACCCCCAAAGCACGTTGGTCATGTCTGTCACTTACAATGCTGCTATTCAGCGTGAGTTGCCCCTTTGGGTTTTCCCCCTCATTTTTTGCCATGTAACTTTTTTGGGCCAATTTTTATTTAGTTTTTTCCCCGTTATTTTTGTCAGCTCCCCCACCAGTCGGGGTCGGTCCCTCTGTCACTCCTCGTTATCGCAAACGCCTCGCTGTGTGCTTATCTGGTTGTAAAATGCATACCTAGGGAACGCCCTTAACTTTAAAGGGCCCTAAACCTGCCTAAAAAAGCGTCAAAGCCTTTTAACCCATCTCCACAGGCTAAAATCCCAAATAAATTTTGTTTGCAAGAAACACATTTGCTCAAAGCCCAGGAGGGGCTTCTTCAAAACAAATATACCCTGCCTGTCCCATAGCGGTAACTCAGATCAGAAACAAAGGGAGGGGCTTACTAGGCATAGATCCCCCCCCTTCAGGTGCTGGATACCTTTTTGGGATAAGACCTAAGCGATTTTTTTTTAAAAGTGCATTTTCAGGGCACTTGTATACCATTGCAAATATCTACGTTCCTAAAAAGGGCAATCTCCTTTCTCACCAGGATGTTGTACTAACATCTTCCCCCAAAGGGGCAGATATACTCTGGGGGGATTTCAATTTAGCCCTAATCCCACTCTCGATACTTCAGAAAAACGATCTTCCCGTCCCCCACCAACTTAATAACTTAAGAGACTATTGCTAATAGCAACCCGGATGTTTGGCGCATTATCCCACCCTGGTGAAGAGTTTTAAATATTTTTTTTTCTCGAACCCCCATAAATTTTGTATAGTCGATTGACTATATTTTCCCCCAACACCCCCTCTGCCACTAGAAACCAACACAAAAATAGATTTATGCTCCATTCGACACCCCCGGTAATTGCACCTGGACCTGCCGCACTTAAGCAACCCCCCCAATTTGCTTGAAGTCAACAATCCCTCTTTCAGGACGCGCTATGCTGAAAAAAACTCCAATCCTATCCAACTTCCAGAATATCACGGGGGGACCCAACATCTCCCCAGACTCGAGGGGGGCATTGATAAAACATGGGTGCCACTTAAACTGAAGCGGGGGGGCAAGCTCCCAAAATTACTAGCTGAGCTCCACAAAATGCAGAGACGTCAAAGGCTTCGGCTCTGATCTACCTAAGAACCCCTTTAACTTCGCCACGCAGTTCTGGCTTAATGGAGCGTAAACACAACGTTCCGGCAATGGTGAGGCAGGCTTTTAAAGAATGGGAATAAGCCAGTAAATTTGGGCCCCGGGGGCTAAAGGGAAAAAAAGCATCCCTGTTTCCTCCAATTTTAAAAAGGGAAAGGGAAAATTTGGGACATCAAACCCAAGAATTTTAACGTATTCCAAGATTATATTTAACCTTTTCAATCTTTCCCAGGCCACTCTGGGAACTACGGGGGCGGGAAACTCCGTCACATTTAGGTATCAAAACGAAAGCCCACCCGGCCCTGTCACCCGAAGTCGTCAACTCTCTGGGAAAAACCCCTTTTTCTCATCAGGAGCTCCCGGCAGCTATCCCTCACACCGGGGGGTAAAAGCCAGGGCCAAGGCTTCACGGCAAAGATCTTTAAATCTTTTTCGGGAGGACAGCACCCCCCATTTTTCTTAACTCAATTCGGTATCCCATTCCTCCCTTTTTTCCCGGACTCCCTCAAAGCCCACACACGGTCCCTTTTCCCAAAGAAGGAAAGATCCAACCCTGTGTCAGAACTACGCCCCAAAATTCCCCCGAATTAAACCGACGTAAAAAAATTGCCAAACTTTCGCACTGCGACTGAACCCCCTATTAGGGACCGTATACATCTAGACAAGTGGGCTTCACCCCGCGAGAGAAGCGAGAATAACACCTCAAAACTTTCACATTTATTAATCATGCTCGAAGATCATTTTCCCCTTTCAGGGTTACTCTCCCCGGGCGCAGAAAAGGGTTTTTGATCGGGTTGACTGGCCTTTTTTCCGGGGTTTTTTCCAAACCCTTATGGGGATAGGCCCATCCTCCCGTAAGATTCCGCTCTTTTTAGCACCCACAAGCGCACTCGAGTAAACGGACACTCTCCCCCCGTTCTCTATCTAATGGACCAGGAGGATGCCCCCTCTCCCCTCTCCTGACCCCCAGTCATGGAACACTTACTTCAGACATCCGAGAACCGCGTCTGTCCATGGGATAAAGTGTGGGGGTCCAGTGAAATCTCAGCCTTTCAGCGATTGCTCGTATTAACAGCCTCACTTTCGCCCCCCCTCCATTTTCAGGTCCAAAAGCCCTTTGGTCATTTTGTAACCACAAGGTTAACATGACCAAAATAGGCCTTGAATGTCTCCCCTTTACCTGACAAGTTTGCCCGACTGAAGGACAATTATTCCTTTTCCTGGGCTCCCTCGCATATTAAATATCTGGGATCAATATCCCTCAAATCTAACAAAAATTTGATCTCAATTTCCCCCCCCTTTTCAACTCAATGCGAGTCGACCTCTCAAGGGGAAAAAAAAGGATTTTCCCCCTGGGTGGGGCAATCAACAATCAAGATGAAAATTCTCCCCCGGGTTGCTGTAAACCTTTTTCAGACCATACCGTTCTCCTACTAAGTCGTTCCTCCGCTCACTACAAGCCTGATCATCAGTTTGTTTGGGCACACAAGCACCCAAGGGCTCTAGATCCATCTTGATGAAACCAAAGCGGGGGCAGGGCCTCAATCCCCCAACTTACAGACCTATTATTTACGGCAACAGCAGTCAGGGTGTTAACAGCTTTCATAACTCCCCTTCTAAACTTGGGTACAAAACGAAACCGAAAATTTACGGGCCCCGACAGCGGCACCCCCCGGTTGCCCCCCCCGTGGGTACCCAAAAAACGGGTTTATACTCCTCCCCCTTATCACGCAGACAAATTAAATTCTGAGACTTTCCCCTTTCCCCTCTGCCCTTTCCCGGGGCCAGAGGGCCTCTTAACCCCCCTCACTTAACCCCGGGATACCAGAGACGCTTACTTTTTGGGACTGGGGTTTAAAGGGGAGAGAGGATTTGGGGCTTTCAAGGACATATATTTGGTGAGAAAGGGCAAAACATACCCCCCTTTGAAGGGGTGATTTGGATGCCCCAACTCTCGAGATTAATTACTATCAGCTCCTCATCTGTGCTCGGCTTTTTAGGGGTCCTTTTCCTCACTAAGCCCTTTTTACCTTCGAAAATTGGGTGTCCGAAAACCCCCTTCACCACCCCCTTTTTTTCCAGGGTTTATGTTTTCTGACACAAACGGGGGCATCATCTAACTCACTTTCAATTAGCGTGGGAGGGGAAAACTCCGGGAGCTCTCTAGGACGAATGGGGCCCAAACACTGTCTTTTGGGTTTCCCGAACCTCAGTTCAGTAAGAGCCAAACTAAATTATAAGATCATCTCAAGGTGGATAAGTCCCCCCCCGCTGCGCACACTAAACCCCTCGGGTTTTAAATCAGTGTGGAGATGCCAAGGGGGAGGGGACGAGCCCCGCACATTTTGTAAATTCCCCCCTCCAGCCTTTTTGGGTTTAGGGGTTTTCCCCACATAATTGACTTGATATCGGGTGTAAAGTTGGCTAATGACCCACGTCCTACTCTTTATGCACTTCAAACTCGCCCCGCTCCATCAAAGGGAGACAGTCCGCTTCCTGCTGAAACCCGCTAAGGCCGTTATCCCTAGGGTTTTGGAGATCCGCAATCCCCTTCCATAACGGGCTGGGTTCGAGGGGTCACAGAACCTGCAGTGGGGGGAATTAGTGTTATTCGATGGGGGACGGCGTGATGTTCTATAAGGTATGGGATGACTGGTTTTAAATTCTTGAGACAGACCACTAGCCACCTCCTAGCCGTCCTTCCCCTTAGTCTGACCGATTTGTATTTTTGGTGAGTGACGGGGGCCCCCTATCCCGACTGGCTGATTTCCCATTTTTACCCTATTTTGCATTTTAAGGTTTTTATGGTCATCCTGTCAGCCCCTTTTGAGTCTCCCCCAAAGCACCAGTGGAACGTGGGGGTCTTTATTTGACCCGTATAGTAAGGGTCCGAAGTGATTGGGGACCCTTGTAATCCTAATTGGGCCTAGTATCCCCCCACCTTACCCCCCCTTCCTCCCCCCCCTCTCGGCTATGTCTCTGCTTTTTTTCCCTCTCAAAAAGGGAGTTGAAGGGGCAGCGACGTTAATGACACCTTTCCCCTAGCGTACCACTCTATGGGTTTTTCCTGCATTCTTACTGTTGGTACCATTCTAATCATTGCTGTCTGTTTTTCCACCTTTCAATCTGTCACTGTATACCACAACCTACATTGTTATCTCTGAGGGCTTCAGTCTTTTGTGACTGCCAAACTTACTTTAACGCATCCAAAGGGAAACCCTATTACCTATGCACCTCTCTGATTAATTATTTAAGCTTTTGGGACTGTACCATTTTTTTTTTTTCCTTTCCTGTTTTAATAAAACCTGGTTTTGAATGTGAAAAAAAAAAACAACCAAAAACTCCTAAAAAATGTATTTAACATAAAAATGGGACTAATATTTTGATACATTCCCTTTAAGATAAACTGGGCAGACAGAAGCTAAAAGTGCGACCTTTTGGCTGGTATATGTCTGTATACTGCCAAAAACAAGTCTAGAATAGCATAGGAGCCTATACAGAGTAAGTCAAAAGTCCCAGGACACCCTTTTATTTTAGAGGTGAAAAGGAAAATTACATATATCTGAATACCCCAGCAAGTAGGGGGTAAGTGAGTCTTTATTTTATGCCATGTCTGAAATATCTTGAAAGCCGCCATTTTGGATCAAGGGCAAGTTTTTTCAATAGGAAGTGGTCATGTGGCACATCAGAGAAAATCAGGATTGTCTCAGAAATAAATTGCCACAATCAGTTTGTAATATCTCCTGTGGTTCAAAAATCAACACAGAAAGTTGCAACAACAGTGGCTATTTCTTGTGTTCTATGTGTTGTCCCTGGTGCTGAACACAGCTGAAGGCACTAGATCCAGTTATTATGCACCAGCATGATGAGAACTTTCTGTGTTGATAACTTTTGAAAGCAATATTTCCCTACTGACTTAGAGCCAGCAACTGGCCACTGTGTTTGAATGCAAAAAAACGAACACTGCAAGGAACTTGAGCAAAAAACCTTCATATAATTGTATTTCTTAGATTGCTACATGTGACACCAGCCCTAAATGTAGACCTGTGGACACGACATGACCTGCGCTGGTGTGAAGGTGACATAATCCACTCTAAGAAGTCTCTAGAGATAAAGAACACCATATCTAGAGCAAGCTCTATTGTGATCAAACCCATAACGTTGCTTGTGTAGACTGAAAGTGGTTGTCTGCTTCAAAAAATTTATATTAAAATGGGGCCAGGGAGGGAAAAAAAAAACGATCGACCTGTCTTCTGCCCAAAAATTATAATGGTAGTGCTGGCGACATTAGACAAAGGACAGCATTGGTGCCCGACAGAACCCATTGACATAGGCTATTTTTACCCTGTCAGATTTTCCAAAGGGAATTTCCGCCCTTTACCGCCAGTTCTTGATGCTGATTTTACTATGTTTTAGGATACAGATTAGCACCATTCATTGGAGCTAAGCAATGTCCTAGATTTTGTGTATTTGACATGGAAAATTTGAAAAAGTGACAGGTACTTATTTCAAAGGTTTTAGAATACATGTCAGTAAAATACAAACTTCAGCTCACAATGGGATGTGCTACACATATACACTTGTACACTTGTATTCTAAAGTAAAATGCACATGAAAATTATGTTGTGTGAATATAGCCTTATAATGGGGTCCGTTGGGTTCTGCTGTGAAAACAGCCCCTGTTGCCACCTTTATGACAGCCACCTTCACCCTTGATTACTCCAGTTAAAAAATCTTGTCTTTACCACTCAAAGCACTCTGCACTGTGTTTCTATATGGCACCACCAGATGGCTGTGATATGGCACGCAGTTGGAAATGCCATCCCTGTTTTTCACACAGATTACATATAAATCCATGGATAAAGCCCTTAGTATGCCTCTGCATTATAGGAACAGAGAAGTAAAGTAAGGTCTCATAGATTTCTACAGGTGTATTACATCTCCATAGAACTGTAGTAATAAAGGTATCTGCATTTATGTGCAGGAGTTCTGCTACTACTAGTCTAGTCAGTCATACAGAAATATAACAGTGTTCCATATTAATCCCCATTAAACCAGTTAATAAGAAGATGCTAAGGCAAAGAACATGTCCATACAAAATAAGCAGCATGCAAGTCACCAATGCCGACTCTCAATAAAATAAAATTTCTGTAGGAAGTCACAACATTTTTGTAAGCAAGGTAAAGGCTAAAACTGTTACTTGTGTGCTGCTTCTAAGACTAGATTCACATGGTGACTTTTATGAATATTTTGGTGGTTATGCACATAAAGGGCGAGATGTGTGAAAATTGGCAGAGCTGCGTCAGTTTTTAGGCGCATTAAATAAGTGTAAAGTGCGCCAGAAAGTCCGACCCTATCAAAAATCTGGTGTCAGGTATACCTTGCATAGTAAACATAATGCGCCTAAAAATGATGCGCTGTGCACCTCTATAATGAAATGCGCCTATTGAGGCACATAGCACATCATTACAAGTGTATATGTGTTAGGTGCATTTCATATACTTGTAATGATAAGCTTTGCGCCTCCGTGCGCAATGTCCTCGATAGAGGGGCATAACATACTCTACAATGAAATGTTTTGTGCCGCGAATTAGCACAAATCGCGGCACATAACATAACATTAGAAGCGTATGTAATGCCACCTATAGCGGCACACCATCGAGCGCATGGAGGCGCGCAAGCTTATCATTACAATAAAATGAAATGGTGCTGAATACTTTCAAAAGGCACTGTATATATAATATATATATATATATATATATATAAATATATATATAGTATTTATCAAACCGTGCTAAGGCTAGGTACCCACCAGGTTTCACGCTTCTGTTTAACCTACATGCTAGGCCAGATGCCTCTGACAGATGCTAAGAAGTGGCATCCATCAGCCAAATGGTACCATTGTAAAAAAAAAATTATAGGTTTAATGTATTTAATGCATTTTTTTGCGGTTTGCTGACATGTACCAATCAAACTGAGGCTAAAGAACACACTTGGCTTCCGGCGGTCTATTTAATCCCATGGATGCATTTAGTGTATTTGTTGATAGCTTTCCCAACATAAATGCTAAACATATACTATAAATGTGGTGTGTTCCTAACCTAACTATACAATGTAAGAAGGGAGCAACACAGACACAATCATGAAGGTTTAGTCACATAAGTTCACATAGGCCAAATTCTTTACAGAAATTTTTATGCAGTTTCTGCAAGAAGTGCATGGATTTCTTCGAGCCCCATTCAGATAAAGCAAAAAAAATCTTCCAAATGTGAATAGATGTTTAGGGTATGATCCCATTCAGGGAACTAAATATACAGCTTTTGTATGTAGATGTAATACTCCCATGTGCCTTTAGCATTGGAGCAATAATAGCTAAATAAGCACTAAAATATAATACATGGATAAAAATGTTGAATTTCCCATTACCACTGCACTAACAATATCTTGTCTAATGTTTTCCTAAAAAGACATGTACATTAGAGTCGGCAATGTAGAATAATACAATACGTCTCTGACATGCCCCGCTCCGCCTGTACCAACGGTGTTACCGTACTGATTCTGAATACATTCGTCTGAGTTGGTGAAACCAATTAAAGATTTCTGTGGAGATAATAGCTGAGAGATGTGTGACTTCAAAGTGCTAAATAAATGCAGGGAAGCTGCGAGCAAGTGTGGGGGCAGCACTAATGAGGATGAGAACTTCTGGCTTCTATTGCCTCCTATTGGTGTAAGTGCTGTCACATGTCACATGTGATTGGAAGGTCATTTCTTTCATTCTGCTTCACCAGATTAACAAATGTGCATGATCTGATAAGATCTGCTCTTTCTCAATGGAAAAGAATAGATTCTACTTAATTGTAGCTATTATTGGCGTGGGAATTGTGCATTCCAAGGAATGGGTCTCTGCAGGGCTGGAGAACAGGTGAGCGCAAAGCCTCATTTCATCTTATATACCGTTATCATTAATCAATATAGAAGCAATGAAGCATAGACCTGCCATCAGGATTTATCTTGCTGTGCTTACCATGGTAGTACATGTAGAAGTAGCAGTGGGAATATGTCATTTAACGGTTTCTTTCATGCATTGCGACAACTCGGGCCAATGCAGCAAGTTTGCCCACATTCATATGTAAAACCATAGGTAAGAATGTCACGATCAGATGTGCCAATTAAACCCAGATATGCCATGCTAGCCAGGTTAGCTCTGCAACTTCTGTATTCCTATCCATATTATTATTGCTATAACTCAGGATATAACGTACCTCATGTATCTGTTATATATGCTATAGTCATTACAATACCGAATGTTTCTCTTTTAGTATTTATTATGCTACACACATTTCTATGTTTTGTATTTTTCTATTTGCGTTTTTATTAGGATATTTCTCATCTAGTCTGTAGTATATGACACATACTCTTCTTTCTATGTATTTTGTATTTTTCTATTTTTGCTGTCACTAAGATACAGAATGTTTCACTTCTAGTCTGTAGTATACGTAATATATTCTTTCTATGTATTTTATATTTTCTGTTGTCATTATGACAGAATGCTTCTCTTTTAGTCTGTATTATACTACACACATAATGTATATATTTTTTATATGTGTTGTCATCATGATACATAATGTCTCTCTTTTACTCTGTATTATACTACACACATTTTTTCTAAGCATTTTGGATTTTTCTATTTGTGTCTTCAGGAGGATATATGATATTTCTCTTCTACTCTGTAGTAATCGACAAACATACTGTATTCTTTAGGTGTATTTTATATTAGTCTATTTGTGCTGTTATTAGGATACAGGATGTTTCTCTTCTAGTCTGTATTGTAATTCACACCTATTCTTTCTATGCTTTTGCATTGGCAACTGTAAATTTACTGTACGCTTACACAGGTCAAAATATCCTAGAGGTCAGCACAGCTGAGAATCAAATCTCTGGATATAGGGCAGACTGGACATGTGGAGATTTGTCTAATCTTGTATTAAGAAGACTTTGGGTCAATAACGGATAAAAGCCACAATATGTTTGCCAATGCAGATCCAGCACTTTTTAATTAGCGGGCGTTTAAACCTGCTTAATAGACATGCGAGAACTGGAATAGGTGATGGCTCCGGGGTTACATGTATATTCATCTCCACTAGGGAATTCTAGCTCTGCAGTCATGCAATCTCTTGAGCACACATGATAAAGTGTATCAAACAGAATGTTATTCTGGTATTCATTCCTGGATTCAGTGTATGCTTTCTGAATCCAGGAATTAATTTGTTATAATGCCACATATTGTATATTTCTGTATTTATTCCAAGTTATTTGTTGGTCAGATATAACTCTTAAAGTGACAATACACTTTTTGGATTAATTATCTGAAGATAAGAGTTTGCAATCTATTCAAGAAGTAGCAATGCAGAGCTGTATTTAAAATTAGCCCACCATTGCTTACTCATTTTGTCAGTAGGCTTTGAATTGAACATATTTTGTACCCAAGCAATAACATGAAATAGTCCTGACTGAGATTGGTCTGCAATTAGCCTAGGTGATCCTAGGGTTAGACTATGCTTTTCCCTTCTTTAAATATATTCATTTATTAGGCTATCAGAACATCTGCATCATGGCCTTCTTTTATAACAGAAGCCATGATGGTATGCCAGATCCATCATATGACAGACCTGAACAGCACTTTACAGACCTCAATGACTTACAATAGGTTCTGCAGCACTCCATAGAGCTTTCCTTTGCCTTTATGGAAAGAAAAGTACTGCTGCTGTGCTATTCTTGCTGTTAAAAGTTATGGAGGCTGTTACAGAACACTGCTGAAATGAAGCTCAATAAAAAAATTAAAGTAAAAAAAAGGGATGCACCGCTATAAATTTTATAATTACCGATCCATCCGCAGTAACTATCTTTAAAGAGGTATACAGTTAAATATAGTTGGTATCTGTTTGGTAGATCCCTTTTTTTTGGAAGTAAACATTTTTTTTCTTCAGTATTATCCAAGCAAGTCTGACACTTAAAGGGGTGGTCTCACTACAAGGATTGCTTTTTATGTTAAAGATCTTGCAAAAACAAGTCACTTTGCAATATATGCCCATTAACAGAGTCCTACCTATTCTGAGATATCCCCTCTTGTATGGGCTGCATCAGCTCCTCAGGTCGCTATAGCTACAGACCTGTTTGATCTCTCCTGATAGGCTTCCAGCACTAGTTGCTATAGCTACAGACCTGGCTTCTACTACAGCCTAGTGGAAGCCAGTAAACACGCACCTGAATTCAAAATGAAACCAATAAAACAAGACTGAAGTAAGATTAATCAATGTAGTGAGACAACCCCTTTAAAGCTCAGCATAAACCGAAATTAATTTCTTTTTGCATAAAACCCTACAATAATGCCTTCTCCAGAAAAATTGTTTTGCAAGTTGAGCGGTTGGTAGAAGACTTGCTTGGATAAAACATAAGACACACAAGTCAAGCACAGTACTTCAGAATATATACATTGCTAAGGGATCTCTATATTGCTGAGCACTTAAAAGTAACAGTAGAAAAGGTTGGGAAAAGACTCCAGTCCATTGAGTCAACCTTATAAGCCTACAGAAAAATGCAAAATCCCCTGTGAGGTGTATGGCAGATGCCCCGTACAAGAGAAAGAATTCCTAACCAATTCTAAACATGGCTAACAGAATACTAACAAAGTAGATAAGGTTGAAAAAAGAAAAAAAGTCTATTGAGTCCAACCTACAGTGTCAATCCAAAGGAACGCAAAATCCCCAATCAGTCAGATGCCAATTGTCCTAGTTAATAGGAAAAATTTATTTCCGTCTCCAAATATGAATACTCCCTGGATCAGCGTCCTATTCCAGAATCTAGTTCCCAAAATGTGTTATATAGGAATCTATCACATAATCTCCAAAAAATTGGGAATCTCGCAAGAGAACTAAGAGTGACTTTTGATCACTATATTTACTATTTTGCCATAGGCAAACTTAAACTCTATCAGTTCTCTATCTATTAAACACTAAAACGTAATTTTATTATATCTAACTCTTAACCTCTATACACACATATTTAAAAACTGATCTCTATCCTCATCATTTAAACCCTTGCTTCTGAAAGAGGGAATAACTCCCTTTCTATCATCAAGTCTGGTGGAACCCCACCTATTAACAGGAGAGCCTTATATCTATAGCAAAGTACTAGCTTCAGTAAGGGATCCCAAGCCAACTACTTGGCAGTCGTCCCTAATCTCATAGACAGAACAAATAAGGCCCCCTTGTGACACCGTCTGCAGCAGGTGACACTTGTAGACAGTGGTGAGAGATCACATTTTAAAACGCCCTGCCTGACCTCGCCGACTTGTTTCGCCAGCTAACCTGGCTTTATCAAGGCTTAGACCACCTGTGATCGGACCTCTAAGCCTTGATAAAGCCAGGTTAGCTGGCGAAACATGTCGGCGAGGTCAGGCATGACGTTTTAAATTGTGATCTCTCACCCTGTCTACAAGTGTACACCTGCTGCAGACGGTTGTCACAAGGGGGCCTTATTTGATCTGCGTCTATGAGATTAGGGACGACTGCCCAAGTAGTTGGCTTGGGATCCCTTACTGAAGCTAGATACTTTGCTATAGATATAAGGCTCTCCTGTTAATAGTGGGGTTCCACCAGACTTGATGATAGAAGGGAGTTATTCCCTCTTTTCAGAAGCAAGGGTTAAATGATGAGGATAGAGATCAGGTTTTTAAAATAGTGTGTATAGAGGTTAAGAGTTAGATATAATAAAAAGTACGTTTTAGTGTTTAATAGATAGAGAACTGATAGAGTTAAGTTTGCCTATGGCAAAATAGTTAAATATAGTGATATAGGAATCTAAGCTCTTCTTGAACTTGTTCAATAAATCCACCATCGCGCCCTTTTGTGGCAATGAGTTCCATAGTCTCACTGCTCCTACAGTAAAGAATCCCCATCTGTGATGATGGAAAAACCTTCTTTCTTCCAGCCATAAAGTATTCCCCCTTGAAATTTTACAGGCCGAGGTGTAAAAAGAGATCTGTATGAGATTCTCTGACATATATATACATGGTAATAAAATCACCCTTAAGCCGTTTTTATTTCTTTTAAGCTTAATAACTCTAAGTTTAATAGCCTGTCTTAGTACAGCAATTCACTTATTCCCTTAAACAACTTGATCACCCTCCTTTGCACCCCCTCCAACTCAGCTATGTCTTCCATATACACTGGCACCTAAAACCATATACAATATTCCATATGTGTCCTCATCAATGAGATGTATAGAGGAACTATGGGCAACATGTATGAAATGGTTTTGGTATAAAACTCACTGTTTTCCCCATAGAAACCTGTGAGCAAAAAAGTTTTTTTAGACCAAAACCGTTTCATACATGTGGCCCTATGTTCCTGTACTATATATATAATGTAATGTAATATCCACCATCACAACCATTTTTGGAAATGAGTTCCATAGTCTCACTACTCTTACAGTAAAGAATCTCCTTCTTTGATGATGGTAAAGCTTTCTTTCCTCTAGATGTAGAGGATGCCCCCTTATCATAATCATACAAGCCTAGGTGTACAAAGATCATGTAAAAGACCTGTGTACTGTCTATTTACATATTTGCACATGGTAATTAAATTGCCCCATACACCATATTTTTTCTAGCTAAGTAACCTCAAGTTTCATAATCTGTCTTGGTGCTGCAATCCATCCCTTTTCTAACCAATCTGTTTGTCCACCTCTGCACTGGTTTATAGAAGCCAAGTTTAACAGAACTGTAGTAGGTCCAGGCATTGAGAACAGATTATAAATGCTTGAAGGGTTCACATATTTTTAGCATCTGAAAGTGGCCCGATGGCGACATGTATGAATGGGGCTGCACCAGTTTTCTGGTTTGCTTTGTGACCAAAAACCTGTCATAGCCCTGTTCTATAGATGTATGAACATTTGTATGCCCAAACTTGGCACCAAAGTTTGGTGCAAAACGTACGAATGTGGCAAAGTTTGGCACATAACTGTCATACAAATCCATACGAATTTCAAAGTGGTGCATTACAGAGAGACACTTTTTGCCATAGTACGGGACACATGTATAAAGTGCTTTCAGACACTTTCATACGTACAGGTGTCTTCTACACTCCTGTACATGTGTACTTTTATAACCATTCCTTATATATTTCATACAGACCCTAAAAAGTCTTATGTTGCAGACCTGTGTTTCTCCTTCCCCTCTGCCCTTTATTATTGCTTTCCTATAGACAGTCAGAGAGGAGGCAGATGGAAGGGAGTAACATTTGTATAGTCTGTAACCATGAAAATACATAGTTCCTGCCATGGACATGTATACACGTTCCAGACTAAGAGAGGCTATCTCGTGAAAATGACCATCTCCTAAGTGGAAGCCAGCACAGTGATCTGCCAGTCACCTCAGTGTTGGCTTCCTTGAGACCGGTGATTAGCTCTTATAACTGGGAAACACTTTACCTCATTTGTTAAAACTGTCTGACTGTAAGGGAATGTTCACACGGCGTCTTGCCTTCGTATGAACATCCGCTTTTCTGATGCATCTCTGGGTCCATCAGAACGAACCCAGAGACGCATCTAACAATTAGCAGTGACTTTATAAAGCAGCCGGGATCCCGCATGTGAACGCCGCTGCGTGTCTGTCATTTCCGGCAGTGATAAACGCACTGCTAATTGTTAGATACGTCTCTGGGTTCGTTCTGATGGAACCAGAGACGCATCAGAAAAGCGTATGTTCATACGAAGGCAAGACGCCGTGTGAACATACCCTAAAACTGTCTATGTTGCCCATAGCAAACAGTCAGAGCTCAGCTTTCATCTTTCCAATGCAGTTTAAAAATGAAAGCCGAGCTTTGATTGATTGCTGTGGGCAATATACACTGTTACACAATTTGACAGTTTTGACAAATGAGGACTATTTTGTCTGGCCAAATATTGTCCGCTAGCATTACATAGCAACCATCAAATGAACAACGTAAAAGTAATGTAATACAGATGCACTGGAGAAATAAAAATGTGGCTTCAAAAATACAAATACCCTTTAAAATAATAAATTCTTCATACTGTGCATACATTGTGAAGAAGTGCCTGACATACGACTAGCCTGGACAGCTATTGCACTACTGACACTTTTATGGGCTAGAAAATGTTGCTAAATGTTTTATGTATAAGCTGCACAGTAAAGGCCACATCTTAAGCGATTTTGTTAGAAGTGTCAGAACAACAAAATGTGTCTCAAATGGCTTTTATGCATGTAGTGCAAGTATAACTGAATGACAGTATATCTCACAATCAACACATTTTATTCATGAAGCCCCTCTGAATTTATTAAACTGCTACAGTACTTTCACAATAGTCTGCTAGTGATAGACTTCCTAAGAACTTGATCTTAAATATTTGTCAGGGCTCATGCTGAAGACTACATTTTCTACTATTCTTCACACATAGTAAAAAACTGACAAATTGTATGCATGTAAGTGCTTCTATCTATCTATCTATCTATCTATCTATCTATCTATCTATCTATCTATCTGTCTGTCTGTCTGTCTGTCTGTCTGTCTGTCTTGTAATTTAATAATATAATCTGTTTGTATTGTAATTTATCTCTATATATACACACACGTTATAGGCGACATGTATGAATGGGGCTGCGTCATCTTTTTAGCCCGATATTAGGCGCAGCCCCATTCGCTACATCTCCCACACGCCACTCCTGGGCGCATTACAGAGCACAAACGACACTTTGTAATGTGCCTTGGACCTGGGGGCGTGTGGGAGGCGGGGCGCACTAGAACCGTACGAAGCTCTATATTTATAACTTTGCTATGGCATTTCTAGGCGCATTACTGCTGGAACAGGTAGAGCACTTTCAAAGTGGTATACCTGAGCCAGAAATGTCGCCCGAGCGCAGGAATGCTCCTGATTTATGACCCGCTGTAGAACGGGTTCATAAATCAGGCGCATTCTATGCCATTATTGGGTGCATGAAATTTGTCGTGTGAACGCCAAATTTCATATCTGTCGTCATCTGTCGCCATATATATATATCTGTCGCCATGATATATATATATATATATTGTATGGCTGCAGCTGGGAAGGTCTACAAGGGAGTATGTATCCCAGCCAGGTTCTGGACATATGTCTGGGGAGTCCAGGACGCATGCCACCAAGATAAGCAGCCTTGGTGGAGTGAAAGGCCGTTGGTAAATAGATGTCGACAGTACAAACTGTCGACCTATGTTTAATCTGTTAGTATGGCTACCAGCCATTCCCAGGTTGGCCTTTCATTGGGTGTAAGCATAGAGCAGGGTGGGTGCTTACTCCCCATGGCTCCACTCCGGGATTTCCTGGCTGTATAAAAGGTCAGCAGGTAGGCTGACTGGGCGTCGGCTGTACCTCCAGTCTACCTTCTGGGCTGGAGGTGTTCACACTGGGGGAAGCCAGTGTAGGACCAACAAGGTGATAGTGAGGGAACTACGCCATTGTTAGTAAGCGCTCAGACGAGCAAGTATTTTGTTTATGTTTTGCTGTGCATGTTTGCCATCCGTTTTGTTCTGGTTATGAAATAAATCCACGCAACCATTTATACCTGACTTCTGCCTCTGTCTCATGCCTGAAAGACTCATGCAGTGATCCCAGAGCTGTGCAAGCTTACAATATATTTATATTTATTTATACAAAATAAGAAAATAGCAGCACTCCAAAGGACAACTCGAAAAAATAGAAGGAGGGTGCCAGCGGCAATAGCTTCTGATACGAGAAGTTCCAAAATACAAAATAGAAAAAATCCACGGCACTCCAAAGTAGATTCAAGCAGTAAGGTAGTTTATTCCTCCATGCTCAAAAGAGCAGCGTTTCAGCTCCCTCACAGAGCCTTGACAAATCTACTTTGGAGTGCCGTGGATTTTGTCTATTTTGTATTTATTTATACATATATTCATAATACCAAAATAAATACTGCTTTACAATGATAAATTACTAATGCAGGCCATATAATGCATAATTGTTAGTGTGTTGATATAGTAATCAAGGATGTAACTATAGCTGTAGTAGTCATAAAACCCAGAGTTTAGGGGGAGACCCATTCAAGTGCAAGAATAATGGGCGACATATATGAACAGAACTGCGCCAGTTTTTCTGGTGTGCTTTGCGCCAGACTGTCATAGCTCTGTTTTATAGATGTATGAATCATTGTACGCTAAACTTTGGCGCATTCTGTGCCAGCCACAACACTTTTGAATGCGCCAAAGATGTGGGGAGTGAGGGTGGTGTCACACCAGATTCGTACAATTAGACACATTTATAAAGGTGGAACGACAAAAGTAGGCGCATAACTGTTGGGACAAGGCAAATCAAATTCAGAGTGGTCTGCCTGAGCCCAAAGTTGTTTTGGATGAATGAGAATTGCCAATAGGCAAAAGAATTTCCATTATTTCCAAACTTATATAAAGTAATAAATACTGACTTATGATAGTGATAAAATATATAAATTAGGTCATATAAAATAAAAATGTATATGAAATAAAATTAATATAAAAGTAGGTAATATAAAATGAAATGTGCTCAACAGATTAATGAAATTAATTTAATCTCATTAATTCAAAACAAAAAAATCAGAACAAAATTTAATAATTAACCTCTACAGCTACACAAATTAATCCAGACTCCAGACCAGACCTTTTAGTATTGCAAGCCGCGCCGTGGCTTGTGGTCACAGCTGTGGACACACCCATCTACCTTCTCGCCACACTGTGTGGGATCTTGGTCTCCTTTTCAACTGGATTCCTTGTACTGTGGGCTTTTCTTAGGAATTACACAAGCCCTTCAATTGATTTTAAGGACCAGCGTGCTCCACTTAACTTTCCTGGCCTGTGATCTGTTGCACCGTTTTTCCCCTCTTCTTGCCTCCAGTTTTTTGGTGCGCTTCACAGAATAGTTTAGGATTCCTAGTGTGTTTGTTTCTCTGCTATCTGAACTCGGCATGTTTCTGACTTCTGTGTTTGTCTGCTGCCTGCCCTGACCTTCAACTTGTGACATAACTACACCTTCTTTCTGTTCCTTCGGTATCACGCTTGCATATCAGCTGTCAACACGAGTGACCATATTAATGGAAGCAACCTAGGAGTTCCTTGCATTGAAGTCCAGATCCCTTATATGAGGGGTTAAAGAGTGAAAACCTGGAGACTCCTTAGGCTCCGCTCCTTAGCATGGTTCCATAGCAAAGCTTATGGGTGACCTAGAGGATCCTGTCTCTGGTGCGTATTACACTAAGCTAATGCACAGCCCAGAATGGACAGAAAAAAATCTTAAAACCCCAGACCGGTCTGCTTTACTTAAATTCCTTGTTCCTATGCTCCTCTTTGAATCCAGGGGCTTGGCTCCTGACGCCATATAGCCTAGACCTGCTCAGAAGCCTTGGACCTTGGAGGGCAAGTATTACCAGCTGTTATTTTCCGGCCAATAGATAATAGCAAATTGAAAAAAGAGTAGTGACCAATGTTCCCTCTTAGCCATTGTAACTAGTAAACGGGTCACATAGGGATCTGAGTGTTCTTCCTTCTAAACCAGGTGATCCAAAAGAGCAGCAAACAAATATTGATGCACAGCAACAAATTACAATAAGTTAAGGGGTTAATTTCCATTTCACTGATGGTCTAAACCAGAGAAGGGGTTATATCCAGGAACCCTAGTAGTGTAGGGCAAAGAAAGGTGTAATTTTTAGTCTCTGTGAATAAAGGACAGAGAAAAGCTTAATTACACCACTCCAGGCAGTGCCGCCATCAGAAATTTTGGGGCCCCATACAGCTGGAGCGTCTGGGCCCCCCCTCCAACCCCCGCTACACCCCCCATCCCCGGCCGTCCCGACAGAACCCCACCCATTCCCCGGCCTACAACCATCACCACCCTAGAAAAATAAAAAATTATTTCTGGGGTCACAAGAAAAAAAAAATGCAATTGTGCCATTGTTTTTGGATTTAGTTCTTGCTGAATTATACAAGGTACAGTTTATCTGTATTTTGTGGGTCAGTTCATATACGAGGTCCAGCAAATACCATCACTTTAATGTTACTGACCAAACCAGTATACCCAGACCAATATTGCCAAGCAACAATATACAAATGCTAAATAATACCGCCACCTATCATATACTACTACCATATACTGACTAGCACCACCATAGTGTATACCAAATCAGTATACCAAGACCAATATCACAAAACAACAATATACAAGCACCTAATTATACCGCCACATCATCACCACATATCTCCAACATAACAATACTGAATAATACCACCCAGGGGCGTCGCTAAGCAGATTCATTCGGGGCACGAGCCCCGAATGAATCTGCCTGTGCCCCGAGTCTCGGCGGCTCCAGGCCGCTGCGGGGGGCCTGGAGCGCACCTCATGCGGGCGGCCCCCGCCGATCTTCTCTGACTGTGCGGCCGTTTCCCAGCGCCGCGCAGTCAGAGTCGGGGAGGAGGCAGGACGATCATTCCCGTCCTGTTGCTCCCCAGTATGTATCAGCGTTTTGTGAGCGCCGTACTTTACACGTGGGCGTCACAGGGGCGTGAACGCGCCGCTGTCATCACCCCCCAGCGACGCTGGGATCCTCTGAGCCGGCAGATATGTCGGCCGAGGAGGTCCCGTGCCCCGCGAGACGGCGTAAGCAGCGTGATGACATCACGCTGCTTTTTCCCGCTCTCAAGCTGCAGGACCAGGACGCGGGGGCCCGGGGCTCATTAGGTAAGTAGTTTTTTTTTATTTTATTAGCTACGGGGTGCATGTGTGGCTACAAGGGGGGCAGTGGTGGCTACAGGGGGGGGAAATGTGTGGCTACAAGGGGGGGCATATGGCTACAGGGGAGGGCATGTGTGTGCTACAAGGGGGGGCATATGGCTACAGGGGGGCATGTGTGGCTACAAGGGGGGCATATGGCAACGGGGGGGGGAATGTGTGGCTACAAGGGGGGCATGTGTGGCTACAAGGGGGGGCATGTGTGGCTACAAGGGGAGGGCATGTGTGGCTACAAGGGGGGGCATATGGTACAGGGGGGCATTTTGTGGCTACAAGGGGGGCATGTGTGGCTACAGGGGGCATATGCTACGGGGGGGCATGTGGGGCTACAGGGGGCATATGGCTACGGGGGCATGACAGAGGGCATATGGCTACAAGGAGGGGCATGTGTGGCTACAAGGGGGGCATAGGGCTAACAGGGGGGCATGTGGGGCTACAGGGGGCATATGGCTACGGGGGGGCATGTGGGGCTACAGGGGAGGGCTTGTGTGGCTACAAGGGGGGGCATATGGCTACAGGGGGGCATGTGT
Source organism: Phyllomedusa bahiana (assembly GCA_025379985.1). Taxonomy (NCBI): domain Eukaryota; kingdom Metazoa; phylum Chordata; class Amphibia; order Anura; family Hylidae; genus Phyllomedusa; species Phyllomedusa bahiana. The sequence continues at coordinate 42,157 of JAODAL010028558.1, forward strand.
GGCTACAAGGGGGGCATAGGGCTACAGGGGGGCATGTGGGCAGGGGTGCATGTGGGGCTACAGGGGGGGCATGTGTGGCTACAGGGGCATATGGCTACAGGGGAGGGCATGTCTATGGGGTCATATGGCTACAGGGGAGGGCATGTCTGGCTACAGGGGGCATATGGCTACAGGGGGGTGCATGTGTGGCTACAGGAGAGCATGTCACTGGCTACAGGGGGCCTATATGGCTAAGGGGGCATGTCACTGGCTACAGGGGGCCTATATGTCTAAGGGGGCATATATGGCTAAGGGGGCATGTCACTGGCTACAGGGGGGCACATATGGCTAAGGGGGTATATATGGCTAAGGGGGGCATGTCACTGGCTACAGGGGGCATATATGGCTAAAGGGGGCATGTCACTGGCTACAGGGGGCCTATATGGCTAAGGGGGTATGTCACTGCTACAGGGGGCCTATTGGCTACAGGGGGCCCATGTCACTGGCTACAGGGGGCATATTATGTGGCTAGGGGGGCAGTAACGTGGCTACAGAGGGCTAATCACCTGACTACAAGGAGCATATTACTGGCTAGAGGGGGCAGTAACCTGGTTTAAGGGCTAATAACCTGGCTAGAGGGGCTAATAACCGGGCTAGAGGGGGCTACAACCTGGCTCCAGTGGGCTACTCCCTGGCTATAGGGGGCAAATATTTACCTACAAGGGGGTAATTATTACCATTTGGGCACTATAGATGGGGATTTTGTATAGAGATAGGAAATTGCAGAGAAATGCTGATAAAATGAGGATTTCTAAGATGTTTGTTTTGTAAATTTTTAAAGTGAAGAGTTCTGGACGGAAAAAGACGTCATGGCGTCTGGGACAGATGGAGAAGAAGAAGAGAAAGAGAACAACTCTTTAGAGACGTCTCCTGGTAAGTCACATAAATATAACTGCAGTTAATCCCTTTTAGTTCTCCTGGATCTACGATACAAAGGTTTTTCTCTGTAAAAATACATCCGCAGTTCACAATGAGACGCAAAAAATTCGTGGCACCTGGCCCTACTCAGAAAAACTAAGGCCCGAGCCCCGGGTGTTTTGGGAACCTAGCAAACCCCTGATCCACCACACTGTTACTGAATATAAACCATTACATCAAGACCAACAATTTCCTCCATACAGTGAACCCCCATATAGGTTAAAATTACCCGGTACCAGGTGCTTTGCAATTGTTTACTTATTTAAGGGCCCCACAGTAAAGTCTTATCTGATTGTTGTTCACTTTCCCTTTTTTCTCTATATCGGTCCGGACCTCCAATTTATGACTTCCGTCCACCACTCATCCCAGTAGAATTACAACACAAACACCTGAGACTACTCACATTTTTATCTTTCCCAACTGAATGCCCCTTCCCCCATTACAACTCCCATCTATATGGCCCCAAAAGGTAATAATTTCCCCCCGTAATTATGGTCCCCCATCAGTATATAGGTAAAATGATCCCCCCGGGAGTAGCTAAGTAGCTTAGTGGAGACGTAGGTAGGTTAGGGCCCAGTGTAGCACTTAAGGGCCCCCCGTAGTTTTAGGTCCTCCTGTAGTTTTTAGGGCCCCCTCCTTTTTTGCAGGCCCACCTTTAGTTGTAGGGCCCCATCTTTAGTTGTAAAGGCCTATCCTTTAGTTGTAGGCCCTTTTTAGTGCAGGCCCCTTCTTAGTGCAGGCCCTCTTCTTTAAAATTTCAGGGCCCCATTTTTTATACAGGCCCCTCCTTATTGAAAGGGCCCCTTCTTTATTGCAGGGCCCTCCTCTTTGTGCAGGCCCCTCCTTTATTGCAGGGACCCCTTCTTTAGTGCAGTCCCCTTCTTTATTCAGGCCCCCCTCCCCTTTTGTGCAAACCCCCCCCCCTTTAGTGCAGGCCCTCCTTTAGTGGGAGGCCCCTCTTTAGTGCAGGCCCCCTTCTTTATTGCAGGGCCCCTTTTTTATTGCAGGGGCCCCCCCTTTAGTGCAGGGCCCCTTCTTTAGTACAGGCCCCTCCTTTTTTGCAGGGGCCCCCCTTTTTTATTGCAGGGCCCCCTTCTTTGTGCAGGCCCCTCTTTATTGCAGGCCCCTCCTTTAGTGCAGGCCCCCTCCTTTAGTGCAGGCCCCCCTCTTTATTGCAGGGCCCCTTCTTTAAATGCAGGCCCCTGTAGCTAATTGCTTTCCTGGCCGGCTCCCCCGGAAATTTGTCGTTCCGGCTCCAAGCCTGCTGCTTTAGGCTTGGAGCCGGGACAGGAAGCTCAGCAGGCGTCGCTATGAAGTCACTTGCTTTGCGCCGCCTGCAGAGGTATGTACGGCAGGGGCAGGGAGCGCATCGCTCTCCCTGCCCACGTTCATTCTTAATTTTACGGGTCGCACGGACGTGCATAAAATTTGGATGGACTCTGTGAAGCAAGGGGGCGGGGGCCCGCCGGCAGCGGCGGGCCCCCCCTGGCTTCACAGACCGCCCAGGCCTGGTAGAGCAGTACTTGTACTGCCCTATCGGCGGCCCTGACTCGAGGTACTGTAGGGCATATTAGGGGTTTATGTCAGCATCCTCGGTGGTCTTGGGCAAAGATAAAGATAATGTTTGCAACGCTATCTATTTCAGCAAAATGGTTCATGGAACTCCATCACTGGTGGTTTAGGGGCCAGAAAAGGTGAATATCAGTATTTCTAGTTATCTAGGCTAATGGAAAGGTCAACATACATGCCCCAGTTGGTCTCATCCAGTGGAAGGGTTAATAGTACATACCTGGGGTCCAGTGGTTATCCACCTCCAGTGTTGCCTGCCTATAACTTTCTGTTTCCTCCAGCAAAGGATTGAGGAGGCTGTATAGCTTTAACTAAATGACTACATAGTCCACTCTATAGTTAAGAGAGTCATGAATGCTCTACTCAAATCTCTGAGGAAGCTGAGGTCTGGGGCTGCAATGACAAGAAGTTGTCACCTAAACCAAACCACCACTAGTTACAATGGGGTCAACCATAATAGAAGATTATAGCTGACAGGTTAGAGAAGCTAGAAGAGAAGAGGTGGTGAAAGGGTGTGCAAGAGTTGGGGGTGGGGGTTTTTATTAGATGATGTCTGTTAAATGAGTAGTGGCAGCTAAGGGCTTAGTAATGCTGTGGAGCTTTTTAAGATGATGGGTGGTTTGGGTGGCCATATATTATATAATCACTGGATGTGTGCATCTGTAGATATTCTGTCCTTTTTTTTTGACACTCAGGTTTTTAGAAGAAAATTTTTAGTAACTTTTCCTTTTCAGAATTCTTTAATTCTAACACTTCCCAAAATAGAGGGACATATTTGGGATCCTGCCCTAGGATACTTCAGTATTTCCTCTTTTAGTCTTTAATGTCATACAGTATCTCGTAAAAGTGAGTACACACCTTGGATTTTGTAAATAATTGTAGTATATCTTTTCATTGGACAACGCTGAACATTTGCACTTTGATACAATGTAAATTAGTCATTGTACAGCTTTTATAATAGTCTCAGAAGGAAGCCTCTTCTAAAGATGATGCACAAGAAAGCCTGCAACCAGTTTGCTGAAGACAATCAGAGTAAGGACATGAGTTACTGGAACCATGTCCTGTGGTCTGATTATAAACTTATTTGGTTCAGATGGTGTCAAGCATGTGTAGCAACAACCAGATAAGGAGTACAAAGACAAGTGTGTCTTGCCTACAGTCAAGCATGATGGTGGGAGTGTCATGGTTTGGGTCTGCATGAGTGCTGCTGGGCAGAGGGAAGCTACAGTTCATTGAGGGAACCATGAATGCCAACATGTACTGAGACATAATGAAGTGGAGCATGAATCCCTCCCTTCTGCGCCGCAGGGCAGTATTCCAACATAAAAATGACCCCAAGCACACCTCAAAGATGACCACTGCCTTACTTAGGAAAATGAGGGTAAAAGGTGCTGGACTGGCAGCTAAGTCCTATTGAGCCTCTGTGGGGCATCCTCAAAAGGTGGAGGAGTGCAAAGTGTCTAACATCCATCAGCTCCATGATGTCGTCATGAAGGAGGATTCCAGTGGCTGCAACCTGTAAGGCTCTAGTGAACTCCATGCCAAGAGAATTAAGGCAGTGCTGGAAAATAATGGTGACTGCACAAAATATTGAAACTGGGCATAATTTGTTATTTTGAGGGCATACCAAATTTACACTGTTATACAAGCTGTACACTGACTACTTTACATTGTATCAAAGTGTTATATCTTCTATGTTGTCCCATGAAAATATATAATACAATATTTACAAAAATGTGAGGGGTATTGTAACGGCTGGCGGTAGTGGATCTGCTGGGCCACCGCAAGCGATGGTGAAAGCCCACACCAGGGAGCGGAGTCTAAGTAGAATCCAGTTTTCACCAGAGCCCACCGCAAAGCGAGATGGACTTGCTGCGGCGGGAAACTACCAGGTCGCTTCCACTGGCGGGACTTGCTTGCAGTGGTAGCCAAGTGTGAGCGTGGTACAGAATCGTGAGACGTAGGCGTAGTCGAGGACAGGCAGCAGAGGTTAGTAGTCAAGGGACGGAAGCAAGGCGGTAAGGTACACAGAAGAGACAATCACGGCACAAGGAACACTTCCTCGATAGGCTGTGAGGCACTAAAGATCCGGCAGGGGACTGCCGGAGGAGGGGCCATTATATAAGGTCAGCGGCCGGAAACCACCAGTTACCGGCGCGCTGGTCCTTTAAATTTGGGGAAGCCGGTGCGTGCGCGCCCTAGAGAGCGGGGACGCGCGCGATGGCGGGCACAGGCAAGCAACGAGTCGGGAGTGCGGTCAGGTGAGTACCCGCGATCCGGGGAGCGAGTGCGCCCACGGCCCGGTGCACGGACCACGAGGCCATTCGCCCCCAGCACCGGGGAGCCCAGACGGCGGGTAAGAGCCCAGACGGCCTTCATGTCTTGGACCAACGTATCTGCTGCTGGGACCTCAGACTGGGCTGCTAGTGGGAGAGGTGGGGGTTGGTGCAGGCAGTAAACAATGTAGAAGGGAGAGGCACCCGCGGATTCAGAATCTAGGAAATTATAAGAAAATTCCGTCCATGGGAGCAGGTTGGCCCAGTCATTCTGATGTGCCGAGACAAAATGACATAAGTAATTCCCTAGGACCTAGTTGACCCTCTCCACCTGGCCATTCATCTGGGGGTGGTAAGCCGAAGAGAAATCGAGCTTCACCTGCAGTTGTGAACAAAGGGCCCTCCAGAACTTTGAAACAAACTGGACCACTCGATCCGAGAGGATTTGCAGGGGCAAGTCGTGCAAAAGAAAAATGTGGTGAAAAAACAAGTTGGCCAGTTTGTGGCAGAGGGTAAACCCGGTAATGGGACAAAATGCGCCATTTTGGAAAACCGATCTGTGACCACCCAGATCACGGTGTTGCCAGAAGAGGATGGGAGATCGGTTATAAAATCCATCGCCACGTGCGTCCAGGGACTGGTGGGGATGGGCAGGGGACATAGGAGCCCAACCGGTTTGTGACAAAGCGTTTTGTTATGCGCACAGGTGACACAGGCCTCAACAAATTCCTTAACATCCTTAGTGAGGTCTGGCCACCAATATAACCGTGAGATAAGAAGTTTTACGAGCCCCAGGATATCCGGCCACCGAAGAGCAGTGTCCCCACTTCAAGATTCTTAAGTTTTCCCTGGTGGGACATTGCGGAGGTCGACAGGGGCTGCGGAGACAAGGCTCTCAAGGGGTATTATGTGTTCGGGGACCACTTCTATCCCGACTACGTCGGAGGGGCGTGACAGGGCGCGGGATGGAAGTAGATCTGGAAATTAAACCGAGAAAAGAAGAGCGACCACCTTGCTTGGTGTGGATTGAGTCGCTGGGCCGTCTGGAGGTACTGGAGGTTCTTGTGATCGAATGACAGTGGGTTGCGAGTCCTGCCAGCAAATTGCGCCTTCCTCCGGGGCCGTTTGATGGCTAAAAAAACCCCGGGGGTTCCGATGTGTAGTCTTTTTCCCGCCGGCGGTGTCTGAATGAACCCACAAGTGACCTTTTTTCCCTGGGGGCCCTCTTTGGGTTGAGGACCGCTCCGACTCCAACAACGAGGCTTTCTACTTCAAAGAGAGAAGGGCTTTGGGGGTGGCCGCGAAAGGATGATGTGGTGCAAAGGGGTTTTTGCTTCCCGAACGGGTTCTCGGGGCCCCGGGGGGCCAACTTTGTGGGTTTGGTTCTTCTTTGTGGGGCCCGTAGGAGCCCAGTGTGGAAAAGTGTGGGATGAATTGCCAGTAAAAGTAGCAAAAAAAACCAAAAACATTGTATTGCCAAAGGGCGTGGCACGGGGCCTTTTGCAAGAAGCTGACAATTTGGGCAGGGCCCCACCCGCAACCCACCAGTTCAGGGGAAAAAGGGTCCCCCAAAGGAAAATTGGGGGGTATTTTGATAAAAGACCCCATTTCCCCAAGCTTGGGTACAGGCGGTTAGCCCGGAGGCCCCTTTAGTCCCTGGCAAAAATTTGGGCGCGGGTTGAGTCTCCGGGGGAAAGGTGAGTATACCAAGAGGTCTTTCAAAGTGCCCACAAAAACCCCTGGAGTATAGGGGGGTTTCCCGAAGAAAATCATTCACGAAACTCCCGGGAAAAAGGTTTGGGGCCCTTTAAAAACAGGACCGAACGGCCCTTGACCAGGTACTCCTAGTGCAATTACCTGGTTTTTAAAGGGCCGTTTTTCCCATTTATCCCCCCTTTACGGTTTACGGGCCCAGATTGTAGGCACCCCTAAGTTTTTAGTTTGGTAAAAGTTTTTCCCGCACCACGTAGGCGATAAAAAAAGCCCCCGTGATTAGAAAGTAAAAGGGTACCCGTTTCTTCCCCCTGTGACCCTTTTATTTGGGTCCTCGGGAAAATCAAACCCCGGGGCCCAAATTAAAAAACCGTCCTTTTTTTGCCACGAAAAAGGGAATCCTGCTCCTGCAGGAGAGGAAAAACTTTAAATAAACCCTTTGTAGATTCCCCCGGGTTTTTTTTTCTTTCCCCTCTGACATGGCTTGAGTTTTGGGTACAAAAAAAGGGGGTAGTCCTACCACGAGGGGGGGACTGGTACCCGGTGGGCAGGTCAATCGGGCAATCATATGGGGATGAGGGGGAAAGGGTCTTGGGCTTCTCCGGGAAGACCCCGGGGCAAATTCTTGATATTTTGGTTGGGTAAACCCCCGGGGAAAAGGCTCCCCAGGGCTTGGAATAAAGAGCAGGGAAGCACCGGGCGAGGGTGCCCCCAGACAGGGGCCCAAAAGCAGTTAAAACCCCCAAAGCGTGATATTCCCTAAAGTAAAGCCCTAGGTAGGAGGTGGGAGTCCCCCAGCCAATGGGGAGTCCTAGAAAGAATCGCCCGAGGGGGAAAAGGGGAAACCCACAAAAAAAGGTGATTTTCTTTTAAATGCAAAACCCCCAAAATAAAGAGACAGCGGTTTTGGTTTGGTTTTTACCGTATTACGTCAATTAGGAGCTCTCCGCTAAACGGGGGGAGATCCCCAGCGGTTTTTCCAGGGGGGAACCTTTCCGGAAAGGCGTTTACTGTTGTAGAGGGTGTAGTGAATAAATTTCCCCAGCGAGCCGGAGTCCGGGAAAAGGGCTGGGCCCTGAAACGGCGGCCCAGATCAGTTCGATCCGTCCCGGCATCATCAGGCGTGGGAGGAGGAACTTGCCCCTACGAACCCTTGGGTGCGGCGGGGGAAATTCCCCCGGGAAATTTTTCTGGACTACCAAATATTAAACCCCAAAAATTTCTCCGTCCGACGTGGGGCCAAATTCTTGCCTCGGAAAGCTGGACCCCGGTGGGACCTGCATGGTTCCTAAATGGGAGAACGGTTGCGGTAATGGGGAGGGCCCTTTCGGGAAAATATTTGGGCCCGGGCGGGGAAAAAACCCGGCGAGGACGGACCCCCCTCACTTTCTTGCCTTTGCTCTTTTTTTCCTTTCAGCAAAAACGCACGTTATGCGAGTAGCCAACTGGGTTTCCCCCGTGCTGAGAGGGACGGGATTCTCTTGGGGCCCAAGCAAAATCCTTAATTTTAACTAGAGAGGCCCTTTTTGAAGGTGGGCGCCCCCCAAAAAGGGGGGCGCGCCTCATTAGGTTAGCCCCCGGTCTAATTTTGGGGAAAACTTTTCCCGGCATAGCCCCCAAACAGCCCGAATCCCCTGTTTCTTTTTTTGTTTAAAAAAAAAGGAGGGGTTTCAGCGGGGAGGCTTGAGTTTGGTTTTTTAAAATTACCTTGGAATTCCTGAAGGAAGGCCCCGGTTGACCCCCCCCACCACCAGCCCCATTCTATCCAAAAAAGGAAAGGCCAATGGCCCATGCCAAGGCCCTTCCCGGAAAGCAAAACTGACCCCCGAAACGCCCCCTTTTCCAAATTTCCAAATTCTATTTTTCCCTGGAGCGGGGGTGAGGGAAACCACGGCACATTTCTTGGAATCCCCCCCCCAAAAACTTGGGAGGGGGTAGGGGGCCCAACCCCGGAAACCCCTTGGGACCCATAGCCCCGGGGGAAGAGAAAGCTGGAGGGGGGGTGTGGGAAACGGGAGAGGATGGGGGCCCTGATGTTGATTCGCCGGAGTTGCTGCAGCATGGGGTTTGCTGGCCCAAACCCCGCTGCGCTTTTTGGGAAATTTAAATGACTGCTGGGGAAACAAACCAACCGCAAGGTCCCGCTTTTCCCAAAGGCAAAAGGCCCCTTTGGGCCCGGAAAACCAGGGGCCGGATTTTTACTGTAACGGCTGGCGGTAGGGGATCCGTGGGTCCGCAACGAGGGTTTGAAAGCCAAAATGGGGGAGGGGGAGTCTAAGTAAAAACCTGGTTTTAAACCGGGAGCCTCCCGCAAAGCGGGTGGACTTGCTGCGGCGGGAAACTACCCGGGGCACTTCCACTGGGGGGACTTGCTTTCGGTGGTAGCCAAGGGGTGAGCGTGGTTTCAGAATCGTGAGACGTAGGCGTAGTCGAGGACAGGCAGAAGGTTTAGGACAGGCGGCAGAGGTTGCCCCGGTCGACCTGGATGGGAAGCAAAAACGGTACGGTACAAAGGAAAAAGACCAATCAAGGCAAAAAAGGAATGCTTTTCCTTCCCCATAGGGGTATGGAAGGCAACCCAAAGATCCGGCAGGGGATGCCGGGGGGGGCCATTGTACATTGTTTTAGGGTCAGCGGCCCGGGGAACCCCCCAAATTTTTGGGGCTGCCCCCTTTAAAAATTTTAGGGGAAACTTTTTTGGGGGCGTGCCCTGCCAGCGGGCAAAAGTCAAGCGTAGTTCCAGGAGCCCCCCCGGTCGGTGGTAAACCGCCCCCCCCAGGAAGCGAAATGCGCCCCCAAAAAGGCCCCCGCGCAAAGGGGCCCGGGGCCCTTCCCCCTCAGCATCGGGGAGCCGGCCAGGGAACGGACGCGCCCGCAGCCTGACCCATGGGCTGCGGCGCGGTCCATGTCAGGTATACTCACTTTTGTGAGATAAAGTATGTATTCAAACATACCAAACCTCCCCCACTTTTCTTTTTAGAACTAACATCCACCTGTTTCCCTTAGTTATCAATCTAATGGACTTATTCAGACCTCTTGGATATCCACATTGCACAGAATTATAAGACACAGGAGTGCTGGATATCTTCTTGATTCATTCAAATTGGCTCTTAAAGGGGTTGTCTCAATACATTGATTCATCTTAACTCAGTCATGTTTTCTTGGTTTCTACTAGGCTGCAGTAGAAGCCAGGTCTGTAGCTATAGGAACCGGTGCTTGCAGCCTATCAGGAGAGATTACACAGGTCTGTAGCTATAGCAACCTGAGGAGCTGATGCAGTCCATATAAGAGGGAATATCTAGGAATAGGTAGGACCCTGTTAATGGACACATATTGCAAAGTGACATGTTTTTGCAAGATCTTTAACATAAAAAGCAATCTTTATAGTAAGACAACCCCTTTAAGTACAGGCTTAACAATATGTGGCACATGAAAGCTGTTATAATGAAAAATATTTTTACCATAAATGTTTTTTTCCATAATGAAGTCTCACATTACAAAATAGTCTTACCGTTTTACATCCAAAAAATTTACATAGTCATGACCATTATTCAAGTATTTTATAAACTCTGTGAATCCTTCCTTGACCAGACCAGCCAAGATGATATGGTCTTCAACTCTGAGCCATTTTTGAAAATTTTTCATAAATTTAGATGTAAATACAAATTTACTCCCTGTTATAATTATGAAAATATTTGCAAAACCTGGACCCATTGAGGACCCCACTGAATAAGAATTGAGAGGCTTGCATAGTATGGCATCCATAGATTATATGGGACTTAAGTGGATCATACTCTTACTGTTCCATCTTACAGAGGCATGAACATTTTTGTGCAGGATTCTTTATGAATCTGACAGAAATAATAGTGGCAATCTCCAACAAATTCCGCATTACAGAGGTGTTTTTAGTTTACTTAGTTTCATGGAAAGCTGGATGAAATTTATGGACCTGTATCAAGCCAGTAAATGCATGGGGGTTGTATGCATGGGGGAAGGTCCAACATCCATGATTGATGAAAAACCCTAAGGGTATGTTCACACGGTGTATTGCGGCACATACTGTACGAGCCGCAATACCCGGGTGTTTTAGAAGCATGCACTGGCCAATATGTACTTCTAAAGCGCAGGATGTGCCGGTCCCTGGCTGGCCCCATTCACTTTCATTATCAGTGCGAGTAAAGCTATGTTCACACGACTCAACTGCGGGACGTAATTACGCCCTGCAGTTATGCCGTGTGGCTGGGAGTGGGGCGGGAGCGTGGGAGGGAGCGGGGGGCCGGCACTTTTCCGGCCCCCAAAAATGTATTAACAACCGCACGTATATTACACTGGTAATTAACATGTGAATTATATACCCCCTCGGCGTATTCGCCGAGCAGGGAGAGGAGAGTAATCCATATTTCTATGAGAACTGTGGATTATGTAATGAATTTGGCCCTTTTCAGACCGTAAAT
>JAODAL010028559.1:0-53125 GCA_025379985.1 Phyllomedusa bahiana
AAAATGCTCAGATACAAACTCAATTTGACTTTGAACCGATTCCGAAGCACAACACTATTTATCAGGTTTTCATTTAGCAATGCAATCTTACAATAAGTTGCTTCTTCTGAGGCAATGGTAAGTTTACAAGGGGGTTTAATTTAGGCAGCAGAAAAAAGATCCTGAAAGGCCTCTTCACTTTTAACGCTAAATTTGTCCCACAGAGGAATAGGGGGGGTTTTGTATTTTTTTCCTCGTGCATGAAATGCCCCCTTTCTTTCTATACGAATATTTGCCCCCAAACGTTCCATAAAAAGTAAAAAGTGCCCATTAGTAAAAGTATACCTTATTTCCCCAACAAAAAAAAAAAAATTCCCAAAAAACATAGAAAAAATTGCTCAAAAGTGTTCCGCTGCCTTGTTCTCATTAGTGTCCTCCAGATAGTAGTAGTATTTCCCATATAGTATTTCCCTAATACACAAAAACACCGCTTTAGTGCCCATAATATAGTTATAGTAAACCTCCACTTAGCAAAATTAAAAAATTCCCTTTGCCATTGCCCCACTTTAGAAATTTTGCCCCAAAAAATTACCTCGACAACGTTTAATAACAAAAAAAATAATAAAATCAATAGTCTCCTTACCCTGTAACCATGTTAAATAGAGTTGTTCAGGCTACAGGCATCTCCTCCTCTGGCCTCAAGATTGAACTGCCCAATGGTGATCACATAATGTTACTGCATTGCATTGTTTTATGCTATGATTTGGTCCTAGAAAATTATTTTTTGCTTGCCCCGATAGGTAGGGGGGCCTAAGTGAGAAAAATAAAAGGCCTATATAAAAAAACTCAAATACCCTTTTAATTCACAAAACATCACCAATTTTCCTTTTTCCCCATAAAAGAAACAATTTCTTATCCCTTTTTGGGCCCCTCCCCTCTGGGGCTAAAGCATGTTTGGCTACTTTATGCCTATGCTCCCCAACTTTGTCCCTAGAGGTTAATACCTCCTAAATTTAAAGCTGTAAAGCTATAAAAAAGACATAAAATGGCTGTAGATATTCCACAAACAGAGAGCCATAAGGACTGTGTGTTCCAACGTACAGGCCGACATGCATATCTTGTTGGTGAACTGTGGATGTCCTCAATTAAAGGGAATATTTAAATTGCACATTAACACCCCAACCCAAGCTATGAGGATAAAAAAAATAAATACATTTGAAAAACCCACTTTTTTCAGGCTTCCTAAAACCTTCACTAAACTTTTCACTATTCCCCCAGACAGTTGCCCCTCCCCCCGTCTCTTTTCCCCCCCTTTTTAGATGTAAGCCCCCCGGGTGGGTCCTCTCTCCCCCTGTTGCCCAAATTTTCATTTTTCCTTTTCTTTGTACTCGTTTGACTTATGTAATGTATGTAAACCCCTCGACTGTACAGCGCCCGGAATCAATGGCGCTTAAAAAAAATAATTATAAAAAATAAAAAAAAACAGTTATTCGATGGGGCTACGTTTCTTTTTCCCACAACACTATATTAAAAATCTAATATATAAAAATTATATATATATATATATAAATTTTTTATAAAAAAAATTTTATAAATCACCCCGGGCCCCGTTATTTGGTACACCTGTCCAAAAGCTCGTTAACACTTAATTTCTAATCAGCCAATCACATGGCGGCAACTCAGTGCATTTAGGCATGTAGACATGGTCAAGACAATCTCCTGCAGTTCAAAACCGAGCATCAGTATGGGGAAGAAAGGTGATTTGAGTGCCTTTGAACGTGGCATGGTTGTTGGTGCCAGAAGGGCTGGTCTGAGTATTTCAGAAACTGCTGATCTCCTGGGATTTTCACGCACAACCATCTCTAGGGTTTACAGAGAATGGTCCGAAAAAGAAAAAACATCCAGTGAGCGGCAGTCCTGAGGGCGGAAATGCCTTGTTGATGCCAGAGGTCAAAGGAGAATGGGCAGACTGGTTCGAGCTGATAGAAAGGCAACAGTGACTCAAATAGCCACCCGTACAACCAAGGTAGGCAGAAGAGCATCTCTGAATGCACAGTACGGCGAACTTTGAGGCAGATGGCTACAGCAGCAGAAGACCACACCGGTGCCACTCCTTTCAGCTAAGAACAGGAAACTGAGGCTCCAATTTGCCCAAGCTCATCGAAATTGGACAGTAGAAGATTGGAAAAAACGTTGCCTGGTCTGATGATTCTCGATTTCTGCTGCACATTCGGATGGTAGGGTCAGAATTTGGCGTCAACAACATGAAAGCATGGATCCATCCTGCCTTGTATCATTGGTTCAGGCTGGTGGTGGTGGTGTCATGGTGTGGGAATATTTTCTTGGCACTCTTTGGGCCCCTTGGTACCAATTGAGCATCATTGCAACACCTTGTGAATCTATGCCACGAAGAATTGAGGCAGTTTCTGAAGGCAAAAAGGGGGTCAACCCGTTACTAGCATGGTGTACCTAATAAAGTTGGCCGGTAGTGAGTATATATATCTATATATATATATATATATATATATATATATATATATATATATACAGGGGCGTTGCTAGGGTCCTAAAACATCCGGGGCTCGGGCCCTTTGTGTTTTTCCCGCCTCATTGTGAACTGCGGATGTTTTTTTACAGAGAAAAACCTTCTGTTCCTGTCACTAATTTTCTGCACTTCCCACACAGATCCCGTCCATCTCCTCAGCAGTCACTGTACAGTAAAAATCACCAATGACAAATTTACTTTTTCAGAACTTCTCACCTTCATATGACAATACCCCTAAACAGTCACCAAATAATCCACCGATACATGGAGCAAATCTACCAGACAAGTGATTGTGACTAAAACACTCCTACAAAACCAAGACCGAAAACTATTACTACTTAAGGTTCAAATAATCCTGCCAGACCCTGACCGAACGCGACCCCCACATGTGACTACCAGCTGTACACAGGCTCTGATTACATATACCACCGCCATACAGGGGCCAGATAGTGGTAGATACTAGTTGTATGTAGACTCTGCAGACATATAAGTGATTACACTGCAGTTACATTTAGTAACTCACCGGAGACGTCTTTTCTGATCAGCGTCGTTCACTTTCCCATTTTCTTCTCCATCCGGGTCACACCTTCATGCTGATTGCTCCCGGCCAATACTCGTCCCTGAGGATTTGGACACAAATATCTTAGAATCCTCACATTTCCAGCAACTCCTTAATTTTAGGTATAGCAGTCCCCTCAGTTAGGTATTTAGGGGCACTGAAGCAGTATATGGGGCCACAGGCAGGTATATGGGGCCACAGGCAGGTATATGGGGCCACAGGCAGGTATATGGGGGCCACAGGCAGTATATGGGGGCACTGAGGCAGAATATAGGGGCACTGAGGCAGTATATAGGAGCACTGAGGCAGGTATATAAGAGCACTGAGGCAGGTATATAGGGGCACTGAGGCAGTATATAGGGGCCACAGGCAGGTATAGGGGGCACAGGCAGGTATAGGGGGCACAGGCAGGTATAGGGGGCACAGGCAGTATATGGGGCCACAGGCAGGTATATAGGGTCATTGAGGCAGTATAAGGGGCCACAGGCAGTAAATGGGGGCACTGAGGCAGTATAAAGGGGCCACAGGCAGGTATATGGGGCCAAAGGCAGTATATAGGGGGCACAGGCAGTATATGGGCACAGGCAGGTATAAGGGTCATTGAGGCAGTATATGGGGGCACTGAGGCAGTATATGGGGGCAATGAGGCAGTATATGTGGGCCACAGGCAGGTATATGGGGGCACAGGCAGGTATATGGGGGCACAGGCAGGTATATAGGGGCAACAGGCAGGTATATAGGGGCACAAACATCATATGGGGGCCACAGGCAGGGATATGGGGTCCACAGGCAGGGATATGGGGGCACAGGCAGTAAATGGGGCACAGGCAGTATATGGGGGTCACAGGCAGTATATGGGGGCCACAGGCAGGTATAAAAGGGCACAGGCAGCATATGGCGGCCACAGGCAGGCATTATAGGGTACAGGCAGTATATAGGGGGCCACAGACAGGGATATGGGGGCCACAGGCAGCATATGGGGGCCACAGGCAGGCATTATAGGGGCACAGGCAGGGATATGGGGGCCACAGGCAGGCATTATAGGGGCAACAGGCAGGTATATAGGGGCATTGAGGCAGGTAAACGCTATAAAAATAAACAACATTAATACTCACCTTAAACTCCCCCGGCGAGCGCGCTCCGTCCTCTTCAGCCCGCGCTCCTCCGGCAGCTCCTCGGGCGCAAGGCCTATGACGCGCTGTGCGCCCGAGGAGAGGCAGCGTCGCGATGACGTGATGTCCTCGCGACGCTGCCGGCTGAGGCGCACGGGGCCGCGGCGGATCCTCAGCGCTGTGAGGACCCGGCAGCCTCACGGTGTAGGACCTGCGGGTCTGACACGGTCTGCGGGGCAGGGAGCGCTCGCTCTCTGCCCCGCAGAAGCCCTCAGCTGTGTGTGCGTCCAGCGGACGCACATGCAGCTGAAGAGCCAGTCGGTGCTCCAGGCCCAGCGCAGAGGCCTGGAGCCCGGGAAACTCGGGGCACAGGGGGTTTATTCGGGGCCCGAGCCCTGAATAAAACAGCCTAGCGACGCCCCTGTATATACATATATATATGTGTGTACACTTCAGCTGATAAATCCTCTATTTTACTAGTAAGTAGTAAGGTAAAATATATGCAATATATGTTTTAAGACTAATAGTTGCCAAGTGAAACTTTATTACTCATAGTTAACTGCGTGATCCTTAGTGCTAGGTTGCCAATAATTGCTAAGCATTTTCGCGGGCCAAGACTTTATATATTAGGAATTTGCCATTTTACTTTATAACTGATTCCCAAAAAAATAAAACAGGATATTGCAAAGAAATATTTTCCATTTCCTCAAAATATATAGATTTTTATTTTTATTATTTCTGAATTTTCTGTTAAATTTAAGCAGTAGAATCTTTCGAACACAGCATACCTTGTACAATAGATACAATATATTCCTAAGGTAATCAAACCAAGCACATTCAATCAGATAAGTATATAGCATGAGTAAATCTGTTCCTCCAAAGAATTCTAGTAGCTCAAGGTGCAGAGACTAACAGAAGAAACAGCTAGAAAATCACTCAGACTCCCACACAATAATTTTGACCATGACTCTAGGATGTCAGTAGAACATTACATTGTATACATCACCATTATGAAATAACCAAGAGCAAGCAACCCAGTAAGTCATTTATATTAGGCACAAACTGTCAGCCTGACCTGGGTTTCACCCTCTACATTTATGTGCAAAGAGAAACGGGAAAGAATGAGATGAAAGCTCCAAATACATGTGCACATTGTTATGCTGCAGGATAAGATTTCCATATGCATGGGAGATTAATCTGCAAGACGATAAATTTATTTGTATATCATTACAATATTTTCCAACCACTATGTACTGAAACTTTATATTGGTTATGAGGCTTTAATGTTTCAGATGAGTAAAATTTTCACTGTGTGGGTGATTTAATGAAGATATGAAGACGTCAATTACAATGTTGCATCATGCCGAATTAGCCAAACAATTGTTTTGTAATTTTCTGTGCAGGATATTATAATAGGCTCATGACAAATTAAAATGTTACAGTTACACTGAACAGTATAGGACTGACATCAAAGCTAAAGGCACTGACCACTTACCATAAAACCTTCTGACATCTGGTTATGCATTACAGACTTCTATAAATCTGTTGACTTCTGCTTGCCGGTAAGGTTATGGAGGGTCAAAACAAATATTCTTTTTAGTGACAGTACAAAAGAATATGAATATTAAAACATGCAAGTACATTTGAGGCTCTCTAGGCTTTTAATCTTCTCATCAAATTAAAAGGCAGCCGCTGAAATGTTATCAGCATTCCCAAAACAAGTATCTGAAGCTTGCAAAGAGTAATTTGGACTGGGGTGGGAAATATTTGAAGTCATGCACATTATATGTATTTCATTTGCTTGTAAGAACCTTAGTAGAGCATCATAATTTACTAGGAAGAAAATTATCATGAACTAAATGGTATGTAATGTGTTTGAGTGGAATAAAAAACACAGTTGCAAATGGTTTACAGATGACTTTCTTAATTTCTTATTTCATTAATTGAGAAAAATTTATTTTTTAACATATGCTCATTACCCAAAATTAAACATATCCCATAGTTTTTATGGAAATGTGTTTTGTTGTTAACATTGATAAAATCAGCTCAAAATGTAAAATGTAAAATAAATAGCTGTGAGTTACTAGGTATTGTTATCATACAATGCTGTTGCATATTGCTAAAACATGCCATAATATATTGATCAGTGACGATCTAACCTTCATGAAAATATAGAGACAGTGGCTAGTTGGGATCATCAATATGTGGGAAAACTTTTTTACTTCAACATTTATAGGGGTTGTGCCATTTCAGACATTTATGGATAGTATATTAATATATGCATGTCCCACCTCTTGAGAATGGGTCACTGAAATGCTCTGTTCAGATTGGAGAAGTGGTTGCACTTGCAACCACAGAAATAAATTGAGAATAACTGCACAAGCACAGCCACTTTTCCACTTGGGAATTTTGGATGCCTGTTTTGAGATAGGTTAGGGTCTCTTAGGTAGGACCAGCACTTATTTAACACTTATGGCATCTCCTATTCATTTCTTACAAATATCTGAGTTGGTAAAACCCTTTAAAATAGCTTTGTGGCCTTTGTGAGGATTAACGGGAGTCCAAATAATAAGGCAGTGATGGCATATCCTAGCAACATCACATCACTTCCTTCTGCAGAAACATCATTAGACACGGAAAATAATCAATTTCAGGGGAGTTCCCACCTTAGCCTTAAACCTTGGTAAAATGGAAGAGATCACAAGTTAAATGGGTCTGTAGCTGTTTATTACAGTCATTTACCCTCTTCCCAGTTTTGATGATACAGTAGATTTTATCATGACAACTATCCACATCATTATGGTGCTGCCTCATGAGTATGCTCAACATCTCTCTTCCAGCTGTTAAGTTAGTGTACAATCACCATCTCTTGAGAGGTTTCATATTACCAGGGGTATCATAGACAAGGTAAATTGATCAAGTGGACAGCATATCATAAGGTAAAACCCATATCTTGTATTCTTTCTGGAAATCATCACCCAAAGAACCAATGGACCATAAACTGCTGAGTATCAGGGATTTTTCTCACAAATTTGTTCTAAACTAGTTAATTCAGTTGATTGGAGAGTGCAGTGTATAACACCCAAAAGATCAGTTAAGGAGGCTTAGCATCAAGTCCCCTTAACACCCACAAAAAGTAACAATAACTAACTGACTAGTAGTGTACTATAGACACAATAGCCCAGATGTATGAAAAAAGGTTACATAGTATGGTTGAAATAAAAAGCATATGTTGTTGAAGTTCAACCAAGGGGGGGCAAAAAATGTGGATGAAGGGTAGGGAATAGGGAGTTTTTTAAACTTAGTTTCTCCTATTGATAAAGACTCTGGAACCCAAAAAGCAAGAACCGATTTGCCGTAAAGGAAGATTTTATTCATAATCCCAAAGTTGCCATCAGACTGGATCCAGATATTTTATATGGATACATAAGTATTAATAGTATTTCGTAGTAAGTGGTTATTTAAGCCTTTCTTGAAATTCAACTGTTCCTGCTGTTTCCAGCTCCTCAAAGAGGATATTCCACAGATTCACAGTTCTCATGGTGAAGAAGGCTATTCTCTTCTGAAGGTTGAATCCTTTTTTGTCCAGAAGAAGGGAATGTCCTCCTGTCTTTTGACGGGGTTTAACATGAAATAGTTTTTCTCCATACTTTTTGAAGGGGCCATTTATATACTTATATAAACTAATCATGAATCCCCATAGCTTTCTTTTCTCAAGACTAAATAAGTTTTATTCTATTACCCCCTCCCCTAATTTAAGATGTTCTGTTCCCCTTATTAGTTTGGTTCCTCATATTAGCTCTCTATCTAGCTCCAGTACATCCTTTCTATAAACTGGTGCCCATAACTTAACAGCATATTTCAAATGAGGCCGCACCAATGTTTTATATAGCGGTAAAATTACATTCTTGTCCCGAGAGTCCATGCTTCTTTTAATACACGCCAATATCCTACTGGCTCTAGAGGCAGCTTCTACTCCCCTATTCATAAAAACAGATCAGATTGGTCTGACAACTTCTATCCTTAGTAAAACCATACTGGCAACCACCTATAATATTTTATTCAGCTACAAATTCCAATATATAGTCCCTAAAAAGCCCCTCAAACAGTTTTCCTACAATAGATGTAAAATTTACTAGTCTATATTTGCCTGGGCAAGACCTAGAACCGTTTTTGAAGATGGGAACCACATTTGGCTTGCGCCAGTCTCCAGAGAATCTCTAAATATCATGTACAGGGGCATAGAAATGACTGAGCTGAGCTCTTTAAGAACTTTTGGGTGTGAGCCATTTGGACCTGGAGCCTTGTTCACATTCAGTTTATTTAACTTGTCTTGGACCATTTCTACACTCTACCAATCAATTATATCGGTTGATGTATTTACAGTACTGACACCACCAACATCCGCTCTGGGCCTGCCCACATTAGCACTAACCCCGTCCACATCAACTTCTTTCTCCTCATTTGTATATATAGAATTAAAGAACCTATTTAGTAGCTCTGCCTTCTACTGATCTTTAGTGACTAGCTCCCAATTGTTTTTATTTAAGGGTCCTATATGTTCTGACTTTTTTTTGCCATTTATATGTTTAAAGAATTTCTTGAGGTTTGTTTTGCTGTCCCTGACCACTATCATTTTCATGTCGTATGCCTTTCATTTTGTATTTTTGCTGATTTGATCATCTTTTTACAGATTTGATTAAGTTCTTTGCAATTTTCAAAGGCTAATGTTGACCCCTCTGACTTATATTTTCTAAATGCCCTTTTTATTATTCATTGCCCTTTAACAGAAGGTAAAAGCCATGTTAATCACCTATACTTCTTACCTATAGGAATAAAGTTTGCTATATATTTCCCCAATTTATATTTAAAGCCCTCCCACTTGCATTATTATTTGATAGTAGCTGCTCCCAGTCTATGTTCTGTAGTGCGACCCTCAATAAAGGAAAAATTGGCCATTTTAAAATAATATGCTTTTTCCCATCTGGTCTGTGCAGTCAACGCCATCCCTTCTCAGTAATTTATCCACCTGGTCCACCCTGGCACCAGGGAGACAGCAAACTAATCAGTTAAAGCGGTCTTGGTGACTAATTATTCTATCCATCTTCCTGATTATAGAATCTCCTATAACCACTGTCTATTACTACCTGTATTACCATTCCCCCAACTATTAGTTGGATTGCTCTCTCGGCTGAAAGGAAGAACAGTATCCACTAGGGCTGCCATTTCTGAGACTGATGCCCTAGCATTATCACACAACTTAGCAATTTTGCTAGGTACCCCTACAATTCCCCCTTACTTCATTAACCCAGTTGCCGGGCTGCTGATCTATTTTTCCACCCCAACATTTAACACACTAAACTACTTGCTCAGTGAGAAGCAAACTCCTCTCACAATTGTAAATTCCCCTCAGTGTTGCATTCTGCTCCTCCAGATCTTTAATGCGATCTTCTAGATTAGCAACATGCTCATCTGTCACAGTGGTATTCACCCTGGACCTGCTGCACCAGTAAAGCATACAAATGGAAGACTGTGCACTGAAGAAAATTGCCAGTCATGCTGTCTATTATCCTGGTACAATAGCAATGAAGTTTTAAAACCAAAGGTTGTTTATGTACCGTTTTTTCACTCCAGTTTTTAATCCCGGTTTGTTAACTCCACTTAGTTTACCACTCAGTGCAAGAAGCTCAGTCAAAGCATGTTCAGAAGAGTCCTGGACTGGAATTTAAGCACCTGAAACTAGTTAACCACTCACCTAATTTGTTGCACACCAAAAGGAAAAATGTTTTTTACACTGTGTCATTAGGTCACAAGCTGAAGAGAAAAGAACCTTTCTACAATCTATATTTAGCCACTGACCCAATCCAAACAATCACACTGGACACAGAAAACTTCGGTTTGTTAACTCCACTCCTTTTACCAAGCAGCTCAGTCAGAGTGCAGTACACACCCTAAAGTTTAGTTAAGGAGGTTTAGTATCACGTCCTGTTAAAACCCACAAAAAGTAACAATAACTAACCTACTAGTAGTGCACTATTGACACAATCACATATTCTCCAAAATATGGGAATCTCGCAAGAGAACAGAGAGTGACTTTTGATCATTATATTTACTATTTTGCCATAGGCAAACTTAAAATCTATCAGTTCCCTATCTGTAAAACACTAAAACATAACTTTTATTATGTATAATTCTTACTCTCTATACACACTATTTAAAAACCTGATTTCTAACCTCACCATTTAACCCTTTCTACTTCTGAAAGAAGGAATAGCTCCTTTTCTGTTATCAAGTCTGGTGGAGCACCACCTATTAACAGGAAAGCCTTATATATACAGCAATTTACTAGCTCCATTAAGGGATCCCAAGCCTCCTACTTGGGCAGTCGTCCCTAATCTCATGGACACAAAACAAATAAGGCCCCCTTGTGACACCATCTGCAGCTGGTGACACTTCTAGACAGAGGTGAGAACTCACAATTTAAAACATTATGCCTGACCTCCCCGACATATTTCACCAGCTAACCTGGCTTCATCAGGGGTTAGAGGTCCAGTCACATGTGGTCTAAGCTCACTTCCTTTTATATCGTGTTAGGTGCACACCCTATTCAGGTGCTCACCATTTAGCCATCAGAGAATCCACAAAAACCCACTCCCCCTTCTGCTCTCCTGCACGCACACTCATAATTTGTGCTGCTACTGCTGCCACCATGCTCCCATAAACAGCAATCCTCAGACAAATTCACCATCTCCATAACGGGCTTGCGCCCTGTCTTACCATGCTGCCCGCGCCCGCGTACTGTATCAATGGACATTTCTGCCCTGACTGTGATGGACTTCCGTCCCATCTCTCTCATATTATTGCAACTGCGTGGCTCACCTAGAACGGACTAAGCAGAATAGATGTTACATTTCACAGCACACTACCAGCTTTATCAACTCCCATAAACCCCTTCTCCTCCATGTATAATATGCATATTCATTGGGAATATATATTCCATTGTACTGTACACTATTGTCATATTATCTTCCCACAAAGCACCTCTCCTTTATATCTAATATACATATTCATTTTAATAAAGCTGCAAGCCTTATTAAATACATATTCCATTGTACTGTACACTATTGTCTTAGTCTATTCCCATAAACCACTTCTCTTTTACATGTAATATACATATTAATTTTAATAAAGCTACAGCCTCCCGCAGTTTCACCTCCCACCTTCCCCATTAAAGATTCTTTCTTACAGGTCACGGCTAGCCACCTAATTAATTACGTCACAATGGGAGCATGCAAAAATATTAGTACATTCAAACTCTATTGCATCTGCATACATCTATACTCCATATCTTGTATTTAAAGTTAGCACAAAATCAACGTAGCGAGCAGAAACAATAAATCTATACATAGATGAGTATATACATGAATAGATAGTAATCTACTCCCGGGCTGCGTCTCGCCACAACAACGCGAGTGCATATATCATATGATTCAGCTGCCAACAAACCCCTCCATGCACAGAAACAATATGCATACATTCCAATTTGTTAAATAGAAACCGTGGCCTCACGTGATCAGTACCTATCATCATTACAAAACACAGGGAAAATGAGGGACAAGTAGAGACTGCGGGGAGGGGGGCAGGAGGGAGATGGGAGGGAGGAAAAAACATATGTGAACTCTGATGCTTCTATAGTCATATATTCAACCGTGCTATATCCACTGACCATATTTAATCACATATATCATGTTTCTTCAAAAACTATCATAAAGGGAATCAACAAGATTAAATAAATGCTGAAAATGAAAAGCCTTCATTTAGCCTTTAGGTTTCAATGTGTTGAATCTGTATATCCATCTTGCCTCTTCCTGTAACAAAACTACATCCAGATCGCCCTTTCTTTCCCCTAGCTTTCTCACACAGATGCCCCAGAATTTAAGCACCTCTATTTCACCCTTATGAACTTCCAAAATGTGTCTCGCTAGGGGGGTGTCACCTCTAGTTTTAATAGTACTCAGATGTTTCAAGATCTGACGGCGAAACTCCAGTATTGTTTTTCCCACATAGATCTTGGGGCAGGTACACATAGCCCCATAAATCACCCCTCTGGTTTTACAATTGATGAATTGTCTTATCTCAAATCTTCTCTTATCAATGGGATTAACAAATTCTTAGTTTTCCATATGAATGGACAGAATGCACAGTTGCCACAGGGATATGAGCCTACCACTGGAGACTGTAACCATGTTTTTTTGCAATCTCCCTCAAAATGACTATGTACAAATTCATCCCTAAGATTTTTTCCTCTTCTATAAGTGACACTAGGATATTTAGGAATCACCTCAGAGAATACTGGATCTGCCCTCAAAATGTGCCAATGTCTTCTAAGTATACCCCTCATTTCATTGGCTCTATCATCAAAGGTACCTATACAACGTATTAAATCAGTTTTTTCCTTCTTCTTTTTACTGATTAATAAATGTCCTCTGTCACTAGTCAAAGCCCTATTAAACGCCTTCCTCAAACATTTTTTGGATAACTCCTTGCCTGAAAACGTGCATTTAACTTTATACATTCTTCATTAAAAGCCCCAAAAGTAGAGCAATTCCTACAAGCCCTAAGAAATTGGCCTATGGGAATCGCCTTTTTTTGAGAAGGTGGATGCCAGCTAGAAAAATGTAACAAACTGTTGGTAGCCGTATTTTTCCGATATATCTTTGACTGAATCTGCTTGTTATCATCCAACATAATTTGAAGATCCAAAAAAATTTTCTCTCGATGAATTTCAAACATGAATTTCATCCCAATTTCATTATCATTGAGTCTAGATACAAAATCCATGAATAATTTTTCACTACCATCCCAAAAAATCTAAATATCATCAATAAAGCGCCCCCAAAATAAAATACGATCTGTGAATATTTCAAAGTGTTCAGAAAAAATAATAGCATCCTTCCACCAACCTAAAAATAAATTAGCAAAACTTGGTGCACAGACTGTGCCCATGGCTGCTCCCTTTATCTGGTGATAAAAGGTGCCATCAAATGAAAAATATATATGTGTCAAAACAAAATCCAATAACAGTAAAACTAAATCATTATGTTCCGTAAATTGTGTACCTCTTGTGTTCAAAAAATACTTGATTGCTTTCAGGCCCAGATCATGTCTGATGTTACTGTATAGGGCTTCTACATCTAAACTTGCAAGAAGTGTACTTTCACTCACCACTAGATTGTTAATTCTCATCACAGTATCCTTTGTATCTTTAAGATATGAAGGAAGGCCAGTGACAAAGGGCATCAGTATACGGTCAACATACGTGCTAGGTCCTTGTGTTAAATTATTTCTGCCTGAAACTATCGGTCTTCCTCTTTATGCACTTTTGGTAATGCATAAAAGGTAGCAATAGTAGGATTCACATTTAGCATAAATTTCTTCTCCTCCTCAGTAATTAATTTTTTCTCAATTCCCAGGTCCAAAACCCTTTTTAATTCCTTCAAATACTCATTGGTTGGATTTTTTGGAAGCCTCTCATATGTTTCGGAATCATCAAGTATTCTCTCACACCATTGCTCTATAGTCACTTTTATTTAAGATGACAATATTACCACCCTTGTCACTGGGTTTAATTACTATCTTCCTGTTAGATTGTAATTCTGCAATAGCTTAATTCTTCCTCCTATTTTAAATTTAAAGAAGATGGTTGTCGTCTGAGTTCTAGTTTCTTTGTATCTTGCGTTACTACTTCCACAAACGTATCCAATAAATTATATTGTGATATCGCAGGTGTATTCCTAGATTTTGGTTTAAAATTTGTCAAGGGTATATCTAGAATTATGGGGTCTTCTTCACCATCCACCTGCAATTGTTCAAGATCACCCAATGTTTTTTCCTCTAGTTTCCAAAAGGTTTGTTCATCATTATTTTTCATTTTATGATATTTATGTAAAGCCAATCTTCTAGCAAAGAGATTAATATCTTTTACCCATACAAATTCATTAAATTTAAGCATGGGAGTGAACATAAGACCATATGCCAACACCTGTTTTTGATTTTCCATTAGTCTATAAGAGGATAAATTAATCACTTGAAGTGCTCCATCTTTTGTTGTTTCTGATAATTCCCCTTCTCTCGATCCCTCAAGAGAATCCTTGGTTGTTCTAAAAAAAAGTGGATGCATTTGCATTTTTGAATGCTCCTGAGATTGAGTTTGCATTGCATTGGGCCAAAATTTTGTAGGTGCACATCACTGTATTACATAACCTACAACTTAATGCTGATCAAAGTGATTTCTATTGCATTGAATTCAAGAGAATGTGATAATTATCATTACTGTACAAGGTCCGACATTTCATAAGCTAGTGTAATGTTGACGTTTATATTTCTGGTTTTGCATGTTTTAAATATATTTAGATAATTACAAAGTTTTGCTTCTGCTAAGTCTTAACTACATGGTTGATCTCTGCTTGTTTCATTGTCACCATGTCATGCTTCTGATGTAATATACACATTTTATGCACTAAAATGTGTGGGAAGTAATGAAACTTAGCAGACAGTGCACAGTTGGTCTCAATTTTTGAGGAAAGGAGAAACTCGTGGATATATATTAACTTTCATGTTTATCCATAGGGGTTCCAGTAATGGATTTTTTGACATTTCAGTCTACTCTCTCAGTATTTATACTCTTGAAAAAAAACAGCCTAAAATGCAATTTACTACCAACTTGGAAATGTGTAATTTTCAAAAGGAATAGAAATATATTAGTGTTATTGATAATAATGTTAAAAAGTTTTATTTGAATACACATCAAAACACATTTGTTAAATTGTATGAAAGAGAAAAGAAAAGTTAAGCAAAAAGATTAAGCAAAGTGAAAAAAATTGCATAAAATTATAATATAATTTTCTATTTATTTGTTAGAATTATTCTTGAGAAGAATTTAGTAATTGTCAGGAAAGCTTATGAAACACATGCAAAGCACTGATAACTGAACCTAATATAAGGTTACATATACCTAACCTAATATTAGGAACCTAAGGTATCCATAGACTTCAACAGGTAAAAGTATGCTTGGTGGCTGGTATATGTCTGTATGTGAAGTTTTCAAATTTGTTTTCGGTTTTCAAAACAATTGTATACCATGTGGTTTCATTTTGTTGCTTCAGGAGACCATGGCATAAGCAACTGTACAATTTAAGACTGGAGCATATTTTTAGCTGGAATGTTAAATCTGCATACTTAGCTTATGCCCTGAAAATGAAAACAAAAACCCAACAAGAAAATATAATAGTTTTTGGACTGGTCACTGGTGTTTTATGCATCTTAACTATGATATAAGTTCAATAAAAAATGCATATGTATAACTAAAAATATTAAATCAACAAGTAGCAAATAAAGATGTCCCCTCGACTAACACAAAAACCCCTTACATAGATAAGTATGTAGTTCATACATAAGTAACAGGAGATATACAAATAAATTCACACTGTAGCATTAAAGTGAAGCCAAGACCAAAAATGTATAAGGATAAATATACCTAACATAAAAAATTATAGTACAGGCATAAGTGACCACCAAGTATAAGGTGGAGCTTCAGGAGGGGGCAAGTCACTCTAATGCATCTTAGAACCCCTGCACGAAGCACAAGTGCAATGCACATTAAAGAGATGTGCCCCTCCTTGGGTGATCTTTTATGTATGTGCATTTTTTTCCGGTTAGGTATACTTATTGTAATACATTTGGGTCTGGGCTTCACTTTGATGCTATGTACCTATTTGTATATCTCCTGTTATTTATGTATGAAATACTATTATCTTTGTAGAGTCTTCTTGTCAGTTGTTGGGCACATCTTTAAGAGTGACTTGTTGTTGTAATATTTTATACAATTTGATGTGTGATTTTGTAGATTAGGGGTGACATGTATGTATGGGGCTGTGCCAATTATCTAGTGTCCCTTCAGCCTAAAAACTGGCGCAGCCCTGTTCTCTCGATATATATGAGCAGAAGCAATCCAAAAGTAGGCGCATTATGAGGCACCTGCGGCACTTTGTAATGCGCCTATGCTGTGGAGGCGTTCTGGAGGCATGTCACACCACAACTGTATGAATCTACACATTTATGACTGGAGTATTACAGAATTAGGCGCGATAATGCTGGAACAGGCAGAACAAGTTACAAGGGGTTTACCTGAGCCTTAGGTGTCGTAGTGGAACTAGAAAGCACCAAATATATGACCCACAGGTGCAAACTACACTGCTTTAAAGGTATTTAGAACTGGCCTCTATGCAACTAGATCATATATGTAGCCCTATGTGTCTATTTAGCACAGTTATTATATATGGGTCTGTGTTCAGCATGACATTTCTATAGTTGTTTAGCAATAATGTAATAAAAGAATGAAAAGAAGACAATATTTTATTGTAGATCTCTTTTTAGCTGTCAGAGGATTAAAATTGTTTAAAAAAGTATTAATGTGAAATTATACTTTAAGTATGTGAATATTTATAAAAGATGGGAGAAGAAAAGCTAGAAAAAATGAACAAGCAAGGATATCTCATGGGGAAGCATATCAGATTAGCTGGACAGATTGTCGTGATAGGCATAATGCACATTTACTATTGCTGTCTAAAAGCTAGACAGTGTAAACTTATGCAGGCTGTTAAAAATGGGTCAGACTTATCATATTTGCTCAGACTCATAAATATGGCACATCTTTAGACTTAGCTAGCTTTTAAAACTAATTATTAGTTGGATTACTTTCTATGTCAGAATTTTATTGCATTTTTGGCGCAGCATGGTTAGAGAGGTTGCAAACATGGTCTAAAGTAATAAACACCAAGGAGACATGGCAGGATTCAGATTTATGACGATCGAGAGCATTCCTCAGTCTCTGAGAAAGGAAGACTGATAAAAAGCTGCTCCAGAAAGAAACCGAATTGAGTTACCGCTTACGAACCAAAGAACCAACTGGTCTGACTGTAAATCTTTATTTGGTTGCTATATATAAGACTTATCTTTGGGTATGTTGGCCTAATCCCTTAGTTATCGGGCCATAATTGTCTAATTTTTCTTTGTAAAGGGGTCATTTTTAAAGAATCATTTTTCTTGTTGTATTAGGATATTATCTGGAAACTCACCTTCTATGTAACCCTTTTCTCCCTATCCCCACATCCACAAGAATGGAGTGCTATACTATGAAGGAAATAATTGTTTGATCCCATGCTGATTGTGTAAGTTTGTCCACTGACAAATACATGAACAGTCTATTATTTTAAGGGTAGGTTAATTTTAACATTGAGAGATAGAATATCCAAAATAAGATTCAGAAAATCACATGGTAAAAATTATTTAAATCTATTTGAATTTTGCTGAGAGAAATAAGTATTTGATCCCCTACCAACCATTAAGAGCTCTGGTTCCTACAGACCAGTTAGATGCTCCTAATAAACTCATTACCTGCATTAAAGACAGCTGTCTTAAATAGTCACCTTTATAAAAGACGCCTGTCCACAGACTCAATTAATCAGTCAGACTCTAACCTCTACAACATGAGCAAGACCAAAGAGCTTTCTAAGGATGTCAGGAACAAGATCATAGACCTGCACAAAGCTGGAATGGGCTACAAAACCATAAGTAATACGCTAGGTGAGAGGGAGACAATTGTTGGTGCAATAGTAAGAAAATGGAAGAAATACAAAATGACTGTCAATCGACATCGATCTGGGGTATCATGCAAAATCTCACCTAGTTGGGTATCCTTGATCATGAGGAAGGTGAGAGATCAGCCTAAAACTACACAGAGGGAACTTCTTAAAGAACTCAAGGCAGCTTGGACCACAGTCACCAAGAAAACCACTGGTAACCCATTATGCCGTAATGGTTTAATATTCAGCAGTGCCTGTAAGGTCCCCCTGCTCAAGAAGACACATATGCAGGCTCGTCTGAAGTTTGCCAATGAACAACTGGATGATTCTGTGAGTGATAGGGAGAAGGTACTGTGG
This sequence comes from Phyllomedusa bahiana, assembly GCA_025379985.1. NCBI lineage: Eukaryota > Metazoa > Chordata > Amphibia > Anura > Hylidae > Phyllomedusa > Phyllomedusa bahiana. The sequence goes on from JAODAL010028559.1 coordinate 18,196, forward strand.
TCAGATGAGACAAAAATTGAGATCTTAGGCATTAGCTTAACTCGCTGTGTTTGGAGTAAGAGAAATTCTGCCTATGACCTAAAGTACACCGTCCCCACTATCAAGTATGGAGCTGGAGACATTATGTTTTGGTGGTGTTCCTCTGTTATGGGCACAGGACTACTTCACCGCATCAATGGGAGAATGGATGGAGCCATGTACCGTAAAATCTTGAGTGACAACCTCCTTCCCTCTGCCAGGATATTAAAAATGGATCGTGGCTGGATCTTCAAGCATGACAATGACCCAAAACATACAGCCAAGTCCACAAAGTAGTGGTTCAAAAAGAAGCACATTAAGGTCAGGGAGTGGTCTAGCCAGTCTCCAGACCTTAATCCCATAGAAACTTATAAGAGTGGACCAAAATTCCTCCTGACATGTACACAAACCTCCTCATCATCATTATCGTCTGACTGCTGTGCTAACCAACAAGGGTTTTGCCACCAAGTATTAAGTCTTGTTTGCCAGAGGGATCAAGTACTTATTTCTCACTGCAAAATGCAAATACATTTATATAATTTATACAATGTGATTTTCAGTATTTTATTTTTGATATTCTATCTCTCAATGTTAAAATTAACCTACCTTTAAAATTATAGACTGTTCATGTCTTTGTCAGTGGGAAAACTTACACAATCAGCAAGGGATCAAATAATTATTTTCTTCACTGTATATGTGTGAGTTGTAGTACTATTCTGGATTATCTTGTGTCTTCTTTTTTGTTTTATAAGCCCTGTAATAACGCAATATACTCTAGTGTACACTAGTGGGTAGTTACCATATTTAACATTACGCAGCCAATTAGTATTACCATGATTAGACCCAATGATTGGCTGTTGATTTCCTTGTCTAGACAATTTTAAAGGGAACCTGTCAAGTGGTTTAGGGTGCCCTATCTGAGGGTAGGATGTGACAGAGAGAGAAAAACTGAGCTGTGTGATATACAGGTTTATATGATTTGGAGCAGGATTTCTGAATAAAAAACTGAGTAAATTCTGACTGGACTACTTATGTGACAGTAGGAGTCCTGGTTACCCTACCCACATACAATGATTGACAGTTCTCCTTGCATTAGAGTGTGTACAGGGCATATGCGGGCAGCACTTTCAGTTTCACTTTCACAGATTTGTTTTCTGCTTTTTACTCAGAAATTCTGCATCAAATCAGCTTCTCTCCTCTATCACTTCCTGCACTCAGAAAGGGTGGGATAAACCACAAGACAGGTTCCCTTTAACTTGCAATTGCATTTACGTTATAAAGATATTGTATATGCTGATCTGTGCACATCTGATTGGTTAGACAATCAAGCCAATCAGCTTCAGTCAGAAAACAGGAATGCAATTTTTTTTTTAAATTTACGTTATGTGTGTGGAGACATTCATGTTACTATTAGGGATGAGCGAATCGAATCTGAAGAAGAGGAATTCGTTTCGAATTTAATGAAAAATTTGATTCTGAATAAAGCCGAAATTCATGGCGATTTGTGGTAATGAATCTAAAATGGCCGCGAGCACATGGCGTGACATGGGGCAAAGAACTAAGGAAGAAAGAAAGGAACGACCTTAATGACATGTGCAGACATTGTAACGGGTTGCGCCGCGGTCCGGTCCACGGACCGCGGTCGCACCCGTGTCCCCCGCGGCAGGTCCCCGGCGGGGACGGGTGCCGCCGCGGGTCCCACTGTCGCCCGTGGCTGCATCCGTCCCGTCTCCTCACCTGACCGCGCTCCCGTTCGGTCCGCGTCCCCTGCCGGCCGGAATGCGCGCCCCCTAGCGCGCGCGCTCGTTCATGTAGATTTAAAGGGACAGTGCGCCGGTAATTGGCTAATTGCCGGGCGCTGTCTCTATTTAAGTTTTGGTTCCACGTCACTTCCCCGCTGGATCTTTGTTGCCCCGTGCCTTTGTGAAAGCGTTCCTGATAGTCTATTTGCCTTGCCGTGTACCAGACCTTGCTACGTTTCTCGACTCCGAACCTCTGCCGCCTGCCCTGACCTTCTGCCTGCCCACGACTACGATTCCCGGACTACGCTTCTGTACCTCGCTGCACCTCGGCCGCCACCGCAAGCAAGTCACGTCGGGGGTAACGACCTGGTAGCCCCACGCCGCAGCAAGTCCATCCCGCTTTGCGGCGGGCTCTGGTGAAAACCGGGGGCTACTTAGATTCCGTTCCCTGGCGTGGCTTAACTACCATCGCCTGCGGTGGTCCAGCGGATCCACTACCAAGTCCGCTACAGTCATGCAGTCAATCAACAGCCAGCCAGCTTCTGTGATGTCACTTGTCACTGTGTCTCTTATGCACACACATCTCTATGTAGGTGCATTACATTGCATTCTGTGCAAAATACGATTTTTTAATTACTGATGTGAAATACCTTTTAAATACACAGTGTGTGTGTGTCATATACACACCTGTTCCTAAACCAAGTGTTTTTTATTCTGAGATATTGCTATCTGTGGCAAAGAGTTAATTTTTTCACTTATTGTGGGGAACTCTGTGTGAATTTCAGTGTGTGTATTTGTCATATACACACATCTACATGAAACAGTTTGTTTTATTGTAAATTTTTGACCAAACAGTATGTCAGACAGAGAAGTGGCAGGCACTTCACATGGGAAGGGCAGTGGCACAAATTTTCCTGAAGCAGACCCAGTAAGGGGACTTCACAGCAGGGGTCACTTGGTAAGGTCAGAGCAACCGGTGTCATCTAGTGGCCGTGTGTTAACCACCAACTCAAACGTTGTTAAATGGTTGACTAGGTCATCCACTTTCTACCAGATGACATGTGACAATCCAAGCCAAGAGACGGTGGATTCATCAGACACAACCCTTAGTCGGCATTGTGACGGGAGCAGGTCAAAGGCCCTCATCTGTCATCAACCCACCTCTGTCCCATTCAGTTCCCTCAGCCAGAGAACTATGTGCTGTGGCCTCTGCACCACTATACAGCGAGAATGAACTATTTGAGGACAGTGAGCAGCTACTGGACAGCAAAGAGGTGGGGTAGACATCCGCCTCTTTTTGCAGTAGGTGGGCAAGTAGTGATATGAAGTGTGACATGGGAAGTTATGTTGTGAGTGGTCAGGTTCTACACACCGAGACCGTTGAGGAGAACAGCAGTGACGGGCAAACACTAATCGGTGACGATGTAGCCAATCGCACTTGGGAGCCAGGTGAAGCAAAGCTTCATCATCATCAGGAAAAGATGGTGGCAGCTTGCGCGTCAGGCAGCGCCACAGCCAGAGTAAGCAGGGTGGCAGCAGTGCGAGGTTGGAAGCTAAACGGCCACCGGCTAGACCACCCGCTTCGCAGGTCCCTTCTGGCCCAGAAAGTAGCGGCGCAGGGGATCACCAAGGCAGCGGCGGTAGCAGTCAGTCAGTCTGGAGCGTCGGTGGTAAAATCACCTACTCGGCGGTGTGGCAGTTTTTTGCCTAGACACCGGAGGAGGCAAATATGGGTGTATGTAGAATCTTTGGGCAGAAAGTGAAGCATGGCCAGGGACCTAATGTTGGTCCTGCATCAACATATGCAGCATCACTATCCAGTGACCTGGAAGAAACGTCTCAGATGTGGTGGTCTATCCTGCCACACCAGCACCCAGTGGCATTCATCCCATTTAAGGCAGTCAGGGCTCCACCACCTCTGCCGAAGGGAGCTTTCTGTATTTCCCATCATCTACCGGTCCAGATGCTCCTGCTCCTCGAAACTCATGGTGCCAGCAGTCGTTCACCGAAGCGATTGACAAGAGACACTAGTATGCATCTAGCCATCCTAAGGCACAGAAATTGACCGTGCTCCTGTTCAAGTTGGTGGTACTACAGTACCTCCCTAATCAAGTGGTGGACTCTGCACCATTCAGAGAACTGATGGCTTGTGCCAAGCTAAGGTAGAGAGTCCCAAGTCGTCATTTCTTTTCGAAAAAGGCAGTACCAGCCCTTCACAAATATGTAGAAAAGAAGGTGCACCAGTCCTTGAGCCTATAGGTGTCTTCCAAAGTGCATGGCAGCTCGGACGTGTGGAGCTGTAACTGCAGTCAGGGACAGTACATGTCCTTTACGGCCCACTGGGTGAATGTGCTTCCTGCCCAGCCACACCAGCAACTTGGACAGGAGACGCCGCTTTCTCCTCCACGTTGTCAAACTGCTGATCCTGCGCCAATGTCCACCACCTCCTCCTCCTCCATCACCTCAGTCTCCACTGCAGTGACAAGTCTTAGTGCTCCTCCAGCATACCACATGTGCAGGGCACAGTGGTGTCACGCAGTTCTACACCTGGTTTGCCTGGGTGAACTAAGTCACACAGGAGAGGAACTGCTCAGCCACATGAAAGACGAAATCGATTTGTGGCTTTCTCCCCCACAACTGAAAATTGGAACCATGGTGACAGACAATGGAATGAACATGATGTCCGTACTGCGCTGAGGAGGACTGAGCCATGCGCCCTGCATGGCACTTGTGTTCTATCTGGTTGTCAAACAGTTCCTCAAGTCTTTCACCCATCTCCAAGACATTCTATAATTGGCCAGGAAACTTTGCATGTACTTCAGCCATTCCTACAGCGCCAAGCACACCCTCCTTGAGCTACAGCGGCGGAACAGCCTCTCCCAACATAGGCTGATATGCGACGTTTCCACCCATTGGAATTCCAGTCTCCATATGTTGGACCGACTGTATGAACAGAGAAAGGCCATTAATGATTTCTTGATGATCCAAGCGGACAGGAGTACTCCCCTGTGTTATTTGGATGTCAGCCAGGGGCAACTCATGCATGACACCTGCCGTTTGCTCAGGCCCTTTGATGAGAACACGTTATTTGTCAGTCACCAGGACTATGGGATGCACAACGTCATTCCACTGCTTTATGTCCTGGAACAGATGCTGCAAAATCTGTCTGGTCAGGGGACTGGAGACGTGGCAACTACATCTCACGGCCACATGAGTCTGGCGGGGGCTGAACTGGAGGAGGAGGAGGAGGAGAAGGACATTGGAGCACAAGCAATGTGTGGCGAAATGAGTGGTTTTTCTACCCAGAGGACAGGAGAGTAGGAGCAGGAGCATAAAGAGGAGGTCGAGGGAGATGAGAAAGATGAGGCAGGTGACCCAGACACACCATGGCAGTATACAGTGGATACAGTATACAGTCACTTGCGCAGATGGCCAGCTGCATGCTGATTGCCTGGGTAGCAACAGGCGAATAGTCACCATCTGGCAGAGGGATGACTTCTGGCTCTCCACCCTCTTGGACCCTTGCTACCAGTCCATAATGGGGGCCTTTTTTCACCTGCTAAGAGGGAGGACAAATTCAATTACTGTAGAGACATCCTATATAGTCAGTTGGCCGCTGCCTATCTGCACCATTGTCCATCCTCTAGCAGGTCTGACCGGGGGGTTCCTCAGCGCTCACGTACTACTGCCATAGCTGCTGTTGGGGAGTAGGGGGTAGGAGCTGTACTAGCTCCATCAGCAGCAACCTGAGTCTGGAGTCGTTGATGAGCAACTTCCTGCACCTGCCTAGTAAAGAAGGTACTCACCACCAGCAGCAGTACCTGGAGCAGACCTTGAACCAGCAGGAGGTGGCCTACCAGAATTGTCTGATGATTAGGTAGCCAAAAGCAGGAGTGGATACAAAACACAGAAGACATGCAAATATTCCATTTACTTGTAGTCTCTGTTTTGGATTAACTCTTGTTTCTTTTTGAAGCAGACACTGGTGGATCAAAGGAAGGGCAAAATGATCATTGACGTCAATACAAATTACTGCCGACACTTTCTCCACTCTTTGGGGTGGGGCTCTACATGTATCAATTTTTACCAGAACAGGTTCTGTCATAATCTGTAGAAGTATCTGATGATATTGTAAAAGGTGTGCATTCTTTGACGCTGTAGTGGGATCTTGGCCCTCAGCCCCTCAACTCGGTTCTTTCTAGCTGATGCTGATATTACCCTGTAAGACTGCGTTCCCACTTCAGTTATTTGGTCAGTTTTGACCCCGTAACTGACCAGATAAGTGAAGTGTGATGTGATTCTAAGAGTGGCGCCTGTCATCTGCATGTCATCACAGCATTGTTTCAATACCAAACCATGCTCCCTATGCATATTTGAGCATGGCAAAATGTTCTACAACACCATACAGGCTCTCTGCAGCCAAGAAATAGCTGTTTTTTAATGCGATTCACCACAAATAAATTCAGAACTAAACAAATTTTGGGTGAAAATTCGGTGAATTGCCAGAATTGAATTTTTGAGAAATACGCTCATCTCTATTTATTATAGGTGACCAAGCATTTCACTGTAGTGTGTTTTCTTCAAAAAATGGGGCAAAAAAAAATTGTACAAACAGCACAAAAAAATGCATAAATGCTGTGTGTTTATCCAGTCTCGACAAATTGGATATGTGAAGCTCGCCAAATTGGTGATTTTGTGAAAAATCAGACTTTTATGCACAAACAAATATGAATTTTCCTCCTTTTTTCTCAGAAAATGACTATTTGTTGCAAAATTGAATGAAAACAATTATGAGTTTATAATGTTGGCTGGCATTTTAACAGTGTGCCAGGTGTCAGCTCTGAGAAAGCATACACCACAGGTATGATAAAAAAATTCATCATGACTTTTTACTATCATTTTTATTTGCAGAATAACAAAACACACTTGCAGCAGAATGTTTTTTTTAAAGTATGTGTCAAAAAAGTATAAAATGTTTCTATACTGAAAGAATGAAGATGGCATCTATTTTGTGTGAAAAGAACATAGAGATCCTTTTTAAACACTTTCCAGGGTTCAATGTCAAACACCAGCTGCAAAGGCAAATAAGATTATGATGTTTCAATACATGCATGTGATTCAGCAGAATGTTAATGTTCTCATTGTATGGGGATGTCTAACCTAATAGTAGACACCTGTTGTAAATAAAGCGTTTACAAATAAGGAAGGGAGAGGTGTAATTTTTTCATTGTGAAAGACCTATTGAAAGCACATATAAAATGTAGCAATTGGACTGAATGGGGTTACAAAAGCAGACAAAGCTTTGCTACCATCAACTTCCCAACAAAAGTATTATTTAGATGTTTATGTGATTACTCATAACCATTATACAGTGTGTGTATTCTTTCTACATCCATAGGGTCCTTTATGGACTTGGGACTGGGCTGCAAAACTAAGGGGCCCAAATTATAAAACCCCCTATATGTTGAGTGATTTTTATCGACAAATTGAAATCGCAGGGGTATTTACTTGATCGGATTTTTTAATCACCGAAAATTTAGGTTAAAATCTTGCATAATCATAATATTGCCCCCTTTTCCCCGCTTCCTGTCATTTTGGGGGGCCAGAAATCAGCTTACAAATGAGCAGGTGAGATGTGTGTGCACTATGATTTTGGGATTGTAGGTTGCGATTGGCGGGAAAAATCACATGACCTCGTTTTATATAAACACCCTTCCTTTTTATGATCATTTTGTTCGCGTCTCATAGAAAGGGGAAACTGCGCTCTCCTCTCCCCAAACAGCTCAAAAAACAGCTCACGAAATTATTCTATTTTTTTCACGAGAAAGCACTACTTTTTAAGTTTGGGGACCCTTTAGAATTGTTAATCAAGATTTCCCAAATTTTGGGGTATTAGGCAAGAATTTTAAAGGAAAAATCTCCCCCGCTGTAAAGCCGGGGAGGACGGGGTGGGGGGGGCCGGGGCGCACAGACAACTTTTTTAAAGGAACTGATAGGGTAAAAGCCAAAAATTTTTTTAGACATTGAAATCCTTTTGGGGATAAAAAAAATAAAAAAAAAAAAAAAGATCTTTTCTATTTAACTCCTTCTATTTGTTATTTGCAAAACTCCACTTTTTATTTTCATATACTTTTCAATAGGTTTTTTTTTTTTTTTAAATTTTCCCAGTTCCACTTTGTTATAAGCCACCTTCAGAAAATTTTGAATACAGAATTTTGAAGTCACTAGTGATGAGCATTAAAATTTTTTGACTATCGCATGGGGTCGATAGCGAAATCGGCAATTATAAAAATAACATTCCCCATAGTCCGTAAAAGATTTCGCCATGACCATTAAAAGTCTAGGAGACAAAAACCCCCTTCATTTTTACCCCCAAACAGGGCTGGAGAAGTGGAATTAAACCACAACAGCAAATGAACGTGCAAACATTTTAAAGGCAACAAAGGGTTATAAAAGCCACAAAAAAAAAAAAAAACACAGCCAATTTCACACCCCCTGTCTTGCACCACAGCATACCCTTAAACCTGCATACCCACAAATTAAAAGTGCCAGAAGGCAAGATTTAAAACCACTTTTTATTTTGAACGGGGATTTTTAATTCCCCCGGGAACCAGCAGACCCCCCAACCTGAAAGACCCCAGATTTAAAAGTGCCGGAAAAAGGGAGTCTTTCAACCACCATTTTTTTAACTGGAAAAATTTACCCCTTGGGGCCACAGCATGACCCCCAAAACCCTCAGGGCCCCAATTAAAAAGTGCCGGAAAAAGGAGCCCTTTCAACCCCCATTTTATTTTTACGGGACAAAACTTCCCTGCCCCGGAACGCGCATGAGCCCCAAACCTGAGGGCCCCCAATTTAAAAAGTGCCGGAAAAAGGAGTCTTTCAACCACCTTTTTAGTTTACGGGACATTGCCCATCCTGTCCGGGGCCAGCATGACCAAACCCTGTTTGACCCAATAAACACGTCATTTAGTATATTTTTTTTAACTGACAATTTTTTTTAAGAATTATTAGGGGGTTTTATTTATAGTTTTACATTATTATATTTTTCTTTTTTTTCAAGTGTGTTTAAAATACAACATAAACCCCCCCTGCAGTTTTTTAAAAGGGATTTTTTACACGTGAATGTGTTAATTTTTTCCGCACACCCCTAAGTAATAAAAATTCCTAACCCTCCCCCCAAAACACTCTTAGTTGAGAAGACATTTCCCTCCTGGGTTCTGAGAGTGATTCAGCAATCAAATTTATGGTTTCATTTTTCCTCCAAATCCTTTCTTCATTTTTTAGGGACAGACTCCCCTAGGATCAGAGATGCGACCCCCTATGACCCAGCCCCAGAAAATTTTAACCTCAAATTGTGCTTTGTGTCCAGCCCTGGGGCCCTTTTTGACACTACTTAACCTCACAGAAAACACCTTTTTAAAATCAAAATTTTTTTGAGAAATTTTAAGCTCTCCTATTGCCCCTAACGGGGAGAGCCATGCTCCATCACCAATTTAAGGGGAGGTCCAGCTCCGGGGGGCAGACTTCATGGGTGCGTGAAACCCAGGCTAGCGCTTCATCTATTAACACCAGGTTAAAAAAGCCCTTTTGACGCCGAACGTCAAAGTTGCTGAAGCAATGCAACGAAAGGTTTTGGGTAAACCTCCACCTTCCTCAGTACACAGCAAGACCGGGTGCGCTTTCCCCTCCGTAGGTGCGGCCCAAAAGAGCTTCACTTGGAAATACTAGTGGGTTTAAAGCTCCTGCCACCCGGTGCCCTTTTTCTTGGCATTCTTTTTCTCATTTTACCAACGGCTGGAGGAAAAAGTCCTGTACTTGTTTTTTCCTGTCCGTGCCCATACTCCATGTCCTCTGAACAACCTACATCTGCAAGTTTTCCTGTCCCCCCCCTTGTACATTCAGAGGAATTTTTTTTTCCCCCTATTTTTACATGCAATTTTTAGTAATTTATTTCTAAAAAAAAACATTTTTTTAAAAAAGGATGGAATCCCACCATGTCTTTGTTTCTCTTTTTTCATTGTATTTAAATGGGTTGTCTCAATACAGGGGTTTAAGCATTTAAAGATCTTGCAAATCAAATCATTTTGCAATATGTCCTTAACAATGTCCTACCCCATTCCGTTTTTCGCACCATCACCCCCTTGAGCCCTCTTTACAATTGTGAAGAAAAAATTTTTGTTAGAAAACAACATTTTTTATAATAGGACCTGTATTAGAGATGACGAATTTCCCCAAAATTTTCGTTTCTTTCACTTCGCCAAATTTTCTCGGAAAAAAAACTTCGTTCCGAATTATTTTTCGGCACAAATCACTTTAAAAAACACTATTTCCGGCTGCAAGAGCCGCAGGTGCTGTAGAACATTGTCCATGTTTAAATATGCAGAGGGAGCTTGGTTTGGCCCTTCATAAAATGTTGTTTTTATATGACACGCACTGACTGCCCCGTCTTAGAATCGTTTTCACTAAAAAATTCCCCTGGCACTTAAGGGGGCAAAACTGACCAAAAAACTGAAGGGGGAATGTTTGCCTATAAAGTCATGCCGGGGAGAAAGCTGGAAAAAAACAAGCGGAAGTCAGGGGGAAACATTATGACAATGTGAGGGAGGGCGCTAGCCACAGCAGCATGGGGTCAGACAGTGGAAAAAATGACATTCGGGGGGGTGGAAAAACGGAATGGGTCACATATGGCACAAGACACAGTGGGGAGGTCACAGCAAGCCACAGCAGCAGCAAAAGGTCAGACAGGGGCAAAATGACACAGTGTGGGGGCAGGGGGGGAAAAGCCCACCAGCACATGGGGTCAACGGGGCACAATGACACAGTGTGACGGGGGCAGCAGCCACAGCAGCGCAGAGGTCAGACAGGGGCACAATGCACAGGTGGGGGGCGGGGAGCAGCAGAAAAAACTCAGGCAGTGGCACAAAGACTTTCGGGTGGGGCAAAAACAGGATGGGCCACAGATGGGACAATGGCCAGTGTGGAGGCACGGCAGCGCCACAGCCGCAGAGGTCAGACAGTGGTACTTTGACACAGTGTGGGGGGTCAGGGCAGCAGCCACAAGAAATGAGGCAGGCAGGGGGCACAATGACATTCTGGAGGGGCAAAAAGGAGTGGGGCCACAGGTGGACAATGACACAGTGGGGGAGGTCCGGCAACCCCAAGCAAAAAACCAGGCCAGCTTTTGGAGTAAAAAACAGGGGGCCCACAAGGGGAAAAACAAAGGGAGGTCACGGACACAACACCAGCACAGAGGTCAGAAGTGGCACAATGACACAGTGTGGAGGTCACGGCCCCCCCAAAAAAAAAAGCGGGGGGCCCCACACCCCGAGAAATGAGGTCAACAGGGGGCACAATGAATTCTGGAGGTGGCAAAAACGGGAGTGGGGCCACGAGTGGGACAATGACAAGGTGTAGGTCCGCAGCAGCCCAGCACAGCAGAGGTCAGACAGTGGCACAATGACACAGGTGGAGGTCAGGGCGGCACCCAGCAGCCATGAGATCAGACAGTGGCACAATGACACAGTGTGGAGTCACGGCACAGCCACTGCAGAAGCAGAGTCAGCATGCAAAATGACAATCGGGAGGGGGAAAAAAAACGGATAGGCCACAGAGGGGGCCCAATGACAAGTGTGGGGGTCACACAGCGCCACAGCACACATGGGCAACAGGGCACAATGACACAGTGTGTGGGTCACGGCAAAGCATCATGAGGTGGGGCAGGGGCACAATAAATTTTCTGGGGGGAAAAAACGGGAGTGGGCCACAGGGGGGGACAATGACACATGTTAAGTCGGCAGCAGCCACAGCGCAGCATAGTCAGCAGGCACAATCACTTTCTGGAGGTGGAAAAAAAAAATTAGTAGGCCACAAAGGGGGAAATGACACGTGGGGAGGTCAGAAGCAGCTACAAAGCAGCATGAGGTAACAGGGCACAATGACAAGGTGGAGGTCAGGGCAGCACCACGCACAGCATGAGGTCGGGCAGGGGCACAATCTTTCGGGAGGGGAAAAAACAAGTAGGCCCACAGAGTGGGACAATGACACATGTGGAGGCACTCAGCACCACACCCAGCATGAGGTCAGACAGGGCCCCAATGACAGATGGGAGGGGGGGGCAATACCACCCGTAAAGAGGGGGTTGGGGCAAAAGGGAAACTGTCAGCAAAGTGTGGCACAGCGGGGGGGCGACATCAGAATAGTGGCTGAGGCGGGTTTGAACCCAACCATTTTCCATTTTTGGGTAGGCGTCAGGCTGAGATCTGACGCAAAGGTTTGGTTTGTGGAAACCTGGCCGTCCACGCCGATTTCATCTTGACAAAGGTCAGTCTTTTCCACTTTTTCCCTGGACAACGGTTTCTCCTTGGGTAACGTGGCCCCCCCACTGAACACCCGCTCTGATGCCACACTACTGGCCGGGGCAGGACAGCTTCTCCACTCCCAACTGGGCAAGTTCGGCCACACCCCCTTTTGGCTGCCCATAGCCAGGGGATTTTCTAACTGGGTGGCAGAGGCTGTCCAATAGGCCACCACCTGTTGGTTCAGGGACGTCCGGGGTCCGCTGCTGCTGCGCTGGCGACTACCCTCCCCCTAGGCGGTAAAGGGAATTGCTCATATGACCCCAGACTTAGGTTACTGCTGATGGAGCTGGTACGCTCCTCCCCCCCCCCTTTCCCCCCCAAGCAGCCGCACAGTATATGAGCGCGAGGAACCCCCCGTCAACCTTCAGAGGAGGGACATCCCAAAAGGGCAGCGCCAACTGATTACGGGGGTTTTCCCCTTTTCTGCCGCTGCAACTCGGGAGGTGTTCCTGGTTTTTTACGAATGGAAAAGTGCTGCACATTTCCTGGCCATTTTCAAAGTTCTGAAGATCGGTGGAAGACTTTCAGAACCTTTTCAAAACCCAAAATTTGGGAACACGTGCGCCATGCAGGGCCATGACCACCTTCCTCGGTGAAGGCGGGACACCATTTTCCTCCCATTTCCGTCACCAGGGTTTTCCGATTTGCAGTTGGCGCAGAAAAAGCCACACATCATTTCTTGCTGCATGACGCGGAGCAGTTCCTCCCCTGTGTGACTTCGTTCGCCGAGGCAAGCCTTTAACTCTAACCCCTTCCCTACACTTTTTTAAAACTCTTGTGAGGCTGAGATGGTGGTGTGGGGAGGAAGACACCTTTGGGGCAGGACACAGTTGACAACGTGGAAAGAAAGCGGCGTCTCCTGCCAAGTTTTTGGGGGCCTGGGCCGGGGAACACATTCACCCATGGGCCAAAAAAACATGTACTGGGGCCCCGACCTATTTTCAGCTCCAGACTCCCGCGGCCCCCGCACCCTTGGAACAAACCGATAAGCTTAAGGACTGGCCCACCTTCTGTTCTACATATTTCTGAAGTGCTGGGACTGCCTTTTTGGAAAAAAAATTAAAAGGGTTGGAACTCTCCATCTCGGGTCGGGACAAACCATTAGTTTCTGAATGGTGCAGAGTCCACCTTTGGAAAGGGGGGGGGCGCATTTCCAACAAAATTTTACAGGAGCACGGTCACTCTGCACCTTAGATGGTTGGACGCTATTGTTGTCTCTTTCAATCCCTCCTGAACGACTGCGGCGCCCGAGAGCGAGAGCAGGGGCATCTGGGCCCGGGGCATGATGTCAAGGGGAAACAGCTCCCTTCCAGAGGTTTGGGGGCCTTGACGGTGCAATGGCATGCTGCCACTGGGCGCTGCGCTGCTCGTTGCTGCGGGGACAGGATGGACCACCACATCTGACCCCGTTTCTCTCAGGCCACCGAAAAGGGGACGCCATGGGTTTACCAGGGCCGTGGGGCCAACTTACTCCCGGGGCCCCCGCTTCACTTTTTGCCCACAATTCACATATCCCTATTTGGCTCCTCCGGCGTCTTTGCAAAGAACTGCCACCCCGCCCAGTATCGGGTTTTACTGCCAACGCTCCGCCCTGAGGGCTACGCCGCCGCTCCCTCGCTGACCCCTGTCCGCACTTTCTTTGGACCTCGAACGGGTTTTTTTTTAACCCCCTGGCCGCTTGGGGTCCCCACTCACACTGCTGCATCCTCTGACTCATGGGCCCCAGACCCACTTCTGGCTGCGCCGCTTCCTACGCGCAAGCTACCCCCTTCCCCGACGAGATAAGCCCTTGCCTCACCCCGGCTCCCAAACGGTCGGCTTACATCATCATCTATTTGTGTTTCATCGTCACTGCTGTCCTCATCACCGGTCTTGGTATCAAGGGACCCCTCACAACCTGAACCCCCCATGCCACTCTCAACACATCTTTGCCGCCTACTGCAAAACAGAGGATATTGGCCCCATTTCTTCGCTGCCAAATAGCTCGATGCCCCTCAAATTTTTCAACTCGCTATATAGTGGCCTGACCCGACCACATATAATCCCCTGGCTGAGGGAAAACCGGGGGACGACGGGTTAGGGGCAGGTGAGGGCCGCTACCCGTCCCGGGGCCCTCCAAAATAAGGGGTTTTGTCTACGTTACCACCGACCCCCTTGGCTGGGGTTGTCAGATGTCATCTGGAGGAATGTAGACCTAGTCAACCAATCAAAACCATTGGCTGCTATCAGTACACGGCCGTAAGACAGCGTCAGTTGTGGCCTCACCGAGTGACCCCTGCGCACCCCCTTGCTGGTGTGACCTGCTGGGAATTTTTGTGCCCTGCCCCCAGGTGAAGAGCCTGCCCCCTCGTCTGACATACTGTTTGTTCTAAAATGTACGACACTGTTTGATGAAGAATCTGTATAAATAAATACCACCCTATATTTGACGCCAAATTTAAACCCCCTAAGAAGCTTGGGGAACCCTTGGGAAAAAATTTCACTCCACAAATGGGCAGGAAAATTGACTTTTTTTGGGCCTTTAAAACCTGTTATTTACTGAATATAAAGCACAAACAGGGTTAATTAACCTTCGGATATGAATTATGACAAATTCTCGTGGCGGTGAAAAACAAAATTTCTTTTTCGAGTACAACTCGAACAACGCTTAAATTTTAAACCCCCGGGTGTAAATTGCGCAAAAGAATTGGACAAACCCCAAACTAGTAGCTTTGTACGTTACAAATGCGTTTTTCTACACCACACAACAAGAGATAAAATTGTAATTAACCCTTTGCTTGTGAATTATGCTACGGGAAAAAAGTATAATTTTGGGGTTGAAAAAGACGTTTCTTGGGGGGCAGCACACCAGCAAAAAAACGCTTAATTTTAAACCCCCGGGTATAAAAAACCCCAAAAAATTGGGGCCCAAAACAAACCATAGCTTTGTAGCGTGTTCAATTGCGTGTTTTTACGCCACACAACAAGAATAAAATTGTAATTAACCTTCCTTGTGAATTATGCAAAAAAAAATTAATATTTTGGCGTGAAAATGACAGTTTCTTGGGGCAGCAAAACCCAAAACAAAGCTTAATTAACCCCTGGATGTAAATTGGGGCCAAACATTGGGCCACCACAAACTATAGCTTTGTACGTGTACAAAATTTCTGTTTTCCCCACCCACACAAAAAAAATAAAATTGTAATTAACCTTTTGTTTTTGAATTTTTAAGGAAAAATTTATATATTTTGGCGTTGAAAATTACGGTTTCTTGGGGTCAGCACACCAGTAAAACAACGCTTAATTAACCCCTGGTTAAATTTAGCAGCCAAAAAAAGAAGTGGTATTTGATTGTAAAAACGCTGTTTTTTTTAAAAAGAATCAACAGAACTGGGCTTAAAAATTTCCCCCTTGGAATTGAATGTATAGCAGCGCAGTGGACCACACTGGGTTTCAGACCCCAAAAAATCAGAAATGAACTTTAAAGAACGGCCCCTGAGACAAGCTGAGACACCCCCACAAAAATCGCTGTATAAAAAAAAAGTAAAATTCAGGGGAAACTATCACAATCACCGAGGCAGCCAAACCTTTTCCCCGACATACAGTGAAGGAGTGGAGCCCCCGCCGCCTGGACTTTATATGCGGGACGTCACAGAAACCCGCCGGTCTCTGATTGGCTTTTATCTCTGCACGTCAGCAGGCATCCCCCCTTCCTCCCAGAGTGCTTTGCCCCATTAGCGCCAGTGCTCGCAACATTTTATCAATAAAAAGCACATTTCGTTCACCCAAGAAACCCGCAAACTTCGACTTCTTAAACCGAAGTTTTCCTAAATTTCTAAACAATTCCACTTCGTTAGAACGATTCCCCATCTCTACCTCTAGTATAGCTGAGCACAGCAAATCCCCCAAAAATTCAAACATGCCCCCAGACCACTTTTGAAAATTTGGGTGAAAACAAATGTCTTTTAGAAAAAACATTTTTTTTTAAAATGGGAAACCCTATATAGCTGCAGTCACAGCAAAATCCCCCCAAAAATTCAAAGCATGACCCTTAGACACTTTGGCAAATTGTAAAAACAAAGTCTGTTTAGAAACAAAAATTTTTAGTAGGACCGTTGTATTGCTGCTTTAAAAGCAGCAGACCCAAAAAATTATAAAAAGACTTCTCGCCACTTTTAAAAAATTTGTAGGGAGAAACCACTTAAAACCACTTTCTGTTCCAAAGGACCATGATATTGCTGAAAATTACAGCAACATGACCCCAAAAAATTAAAAATAGACTTCTCACACTTTTAAAATTGTGATGGAGAAATGCCATTTAAAGCCACATTTTTGTTTTCCCAAAAACCATAAAAATAGCTTAACTCACAGCAACATACCCCAAAACCTTTAAAAATGCAAAACTTCTAAAGATAAAGTGATAAAAGGAATACTGTTTTTCATGAAACCTTTTCTGTCTTTTAAGTCCCTCACAGCAAAAACCGCAAAATAACGTTGGGGAAAAGAAAAAAAAATTTCAGTAAAAATTTCATTTTTAAAAAAAAATTTCAAAGGACCTTTTTGTTTGAAGAGGGGAATGTTAATAACCGGCAAATAATCGGGGCCTCGCAATTTGGGGGGCCACAACTCATCAGAGATCCATGCCATTCATCTTGATGAAAGCAAACGATCCACATTATCTTTGGGAAAGGGCCCGATCGTTTTTCTGAAAAAACTCCTCCCCGCTGTGCTGAAGGGTCCCTCAGGTATGACGCTGCTGCTGGGCAGGACAACACCTCTAAAGGGGTGGCGGGGAGCTCGGCCATTCGTCCATTTTTTGGGTACCCAGAATCTATTGGTCCGGAACACATCCAAAAACATCGGGGTTTTAAAGCAGATACTGCACCATGATCTTAAGCGGTCTCGTGTTTGGGATGGTGCCCTGCATTGCAGCGTTGGTGACGGTAAATAAAGATTGCCAGAGGGCACCCATTTGGCTTCGCCACCTTGCCGCGCCGCGCTGCCGCTACGGCTACTTGGCACTCCCCAGCTGTCACGTCGCTATGTTGTTCCACCCCGGGCTTTGGGGAAGTGAACAACCAAAAGATGTCCCATTATCAATCAGCAAGGCCTCCATTTCCCGCATTTTTCCTCTATTTGGGTGGTGGAAGGAAATGCTGAGTTTTTTTTTTTTGTACCGGGATCCAGGGGGGTGGCCACCCATAACTGTTTTTTCTTTTGATGACCTTAAAAAAGAGATCATTTGAGGGAAAAGGAGCATCCAAGCACCATTGGAGAAGGGGCCCTTTATTTTCCCCAAACCTCTGGGGGCGAGGGGGACTACAAACTATCTTCCTCATCTTCCCCCTCCCCCTCAAATTCGCCAACCCTTTTCCCAAAGGGAGGCTCGTAACCCCGTGTCTAGGGAAACACTCCCCCCCCTCCTCCTCCGCTTCCTCCGCACGCTTCAACACAGCCCGACTTTTCCTGAGAAGAGCACCCGAAAGCTGATGCGCCACCTTGCACTAGCCCTGGACCCCGAACCACGCCAAGAAGACCGATAAATTGTGAAACGCAGCCTTGTGATTTTACGGG
Organism: Phyllomedusa bahiana; assembly: GCA_025379985.1. Taxonomy (NCBI): domain Eukaryota; kingdom Metazoa; phylum Chordata; class Amphibia; order Anura; family Hylidae; genus Phyllomedusa; species Phyllomedusa bahiana. The sequence goes on from JAODAL010028559.1 coordinate 35,870, forward strand.
GAAGAAAAGGGTCCATGTCCCCTGTGTCCGCTCCTCCTCCGTCGCTGGCGGACCCGTGTTTCAGATGTCCCAAAAGATCGTTCCCGAACTAAAGACACCACAATGCCATTGAAAGGCAAGTCCGCACTGACCTTTTGGTGGGTTCTTCAAAAAGGCAAGGTGGGGCAGAGCTCTTTCACCTGCCTCCACTCTCGGTGGCTCAACACCCCGAGGTCCGCACCGCTGCTTGTCAGGCCATGTGTCACTTCGTACTCGTAAATGGCATTGCGCTGCTCCCACAAGCGCTGGAGCATGTGGAGGGTGGAATTCCAGCGTGTTGCCCACGTCAACAATGAGACGGTTGACGGGAGGCCGAGCTGACGCTGCAACGCAGCCAGGCGGGACGAGCAGGGTGCGAATGGCGGATGTGCGAACTTAGACTTCGAGCCTTCCTCAGCAGGCAGTCCAGACCCGAGGTAGCTCTTTAGAAATTTCTGGACGACAAGGTTCATGACACGTGCCAGGCAAGGGATGTGCTCCAGCCTACCGATCTTAAGGGCGGCCAGCAGATTTCGCCCGTTATCGCACACCACCTTGCCTGGCACAAGGTTCTTGTCACCCAGCCAGCGCTCGGTCTCGTTGCGGAGAGCCGTCCACAGCTCCTGACCTGTGTGTGGACGGTCTCCAAGACAGATTAATTTCAACACGGCCTGGTTTCTCTGCTTGCAAGTATGCACAAAAAACAAAAAAATTTTTTTCATATGTTACTAATAAAAGTTATGACATTAAAGACTATGTAAATTGCAACAGCAAGTTCGTAGTCTATCTCATAACATGTGCTACATGCCAGGTGCAGTATGTAGGGTGTACTACAGGTCAGCTAAAAATAAGAATTAGAAGACACCTGTCAGACGCAATTAGAAAAGAGTGTTTTAAATGCTCTAGCGTTTCTAGGCATTTCCAGGAGATACATGGAGGCAATCTTTCCTCCTTTAGCTTTTTTGCCATAGAAAAAGTAGTGCGCCCACCAAGAGGAGGAGACCTGCATCGTAGATTATTATCTAGGGAATCCATGTGGATTTTTAAATTAGGAACCCGAGTACCTGCAGGTCTGAATATTTTACATGATATCTCCCTCCATTATTGATATGTTTTATTTCCTACTGCACATTACCATCAATAGATTAATTTATTTAATGCTAAAATGAGAACGTATATATATATATATATATATTATATTTATATTATATATATATATATATATATATAATATTCTTTAGTGTAACTCCTTTTTAGTTATAAAATATTTTTTAACCTTTCACTGTTTTGTATTGTATGTTCATGGAGGTGTGGCCTTTTATTGGTCATGTGACTAGGCAACCTCCATTTATACGAGTATCAGTGTTTTGCAAAGAGACCAAGACTAAGGACGTAATCCAAAACGCGTCTGTCTTTTTTCTTAGGATGTTGCATGTCTAAGTGCTTTCCATGAACATGAAGTGGTGTCACATTCTGGATCTTTTTTAATGAATTCTTCAATAAATCTTGCCTGATTTTACTTATACCAATGTGGTTTTTAGGCTGAAGCTGGCTCACCTGAATCTTGTGTATCGGATGTGGACTCCACCCTGGCCGTGCTCCCGAGTCCCTGGTTTGCAGCTATTGACGGGTGATCTGAATATATGCAACTTTGTGTTCTCTAATCAGAGTCCTTTTTTTTCGTGCTCCCCGTCCTTCTGCATCAATTACAGATACATCTAACTTTACATATATTGGTGCATGATGGAAGAGACACCCGACATGGAAAGCCCAATTAATGACGGTTATGCGGATAGAATGAGAAGAGCGGCTGAAATTTTCCAGAGTGCCAATACTGGTAATACCGCATCTCCTAATGATTTGAAAATGCTGTTCCACAAACTTGAAAATATCTCCAGAAAGGAAATTAAAACTTGATGGGACTTAACAACCTTAAACTCCTATTTGGAGAAGAACATGATTCCTAGGGGCTTTCAAATAAAGAAAATGGCCACTACTGCATCTTCGGATGTGTTTACTGAGCAGTGGAATAATATTCTATCTGAATGCTCAAGAAGCTGATTGAACTCATTACTCAATATGAAAAAACAGCCTTGCAGGAGTTAAAATTTCAAACACAACAAGCACGAGCAGAGGTGGAGGTCCATCAACAAGATCCAATGTACGCCACCTTATTGAGCAGAATGCAAGACAACATAAGTAAATTGGAAAAAGAAATCATCACAATGAAAAAACACAAATTTCAACGGGATTTAAGAGATTACGAGTCAAACGAAGTATACTCCTTGGAGTAAAACCCGCAACAGAAAATACCCCTAGATCTATTCTAAGGGAGAAGATTACAGAAGGGACAGATCCTACCCTTGGCGTGTCAGTTCTCTGAAGTGGATTCTTCACAAAACGATTCCTCGGCTGCCTCGATTATACTTCAGACAACAGCAATGGGAGGTCAAGAAGAGCTTATGCCGATATGGGTAGATCGCACCCCCCAAGACCCCCCGTGGGACATGGCAACAAGCTACAATCAACGCTACAAAAGAGGAGGATCAAAAAACGCCAGAGGCGGGCGGGGAGGAAACACCAGGCCAAGAGACTTACAGCCGATCCCTTGGACTCTCCGTCAGGTTCGGAGAACCTGAGCCCTGTGATAAATCTCTCAGCTCAAATTTTGTCTGATAACCAAATCAAGGTTTTGTCCAAGGGTTTGGGTTTTTCACCGTCCTGTAATTTTGATCTATACAATACTAATACAGATGTTAATAAATTTGCCCGTTTAATCACATTAAAAAATAATTTCTCCCTTATGTCAGAGGCTAGTACTTATGAGGATAGGAATGGGTTAAAAAATGAAACAGCACATTCTGCACCAGTGTTCCCACCCATCCTCCCCTTTTCAGATCTTTGCAATGTAGTCACACTGCGATCCCTTAGAAGTGAATCTAGGAACACTATTGATAATCTAATCAATTTTCAATATGGTAATGATAGTTTCTATCCTGTTAACTCACGCCCGTCTAGTATGGATATTTTCCAGGAGAGGGTAGAAAGGGACCTAAACCTGTTACATATTAAAACCAGTGAATCCAAAAAATATAGCAATATTAGTGCTGGAGAGAAAATGTCCATCTCACAATTAAAAGAAAACAAGGGGTTAGTGATAAGATCTGCGGACAAGGGAGGCTCGGTGGTAGTATTAGACAGAGATTTATATTGCAGGGAGAACTTGCGTATGTTGCAAGATCCAGAGTCTTATGAGATACTGAGTAAAGATCCCACTACTGACTTCAGTCACATTGAAAAATCTGTTACAGAGGGAGGTGTCTCTAGGTGTTTTCTCTCAAACATCGGCAGATAGGCTTTTTGTTGAACATCCTGTCACACCTATCTTTCATTCCCTGCCAAAGGTGCATAAAGGATCTTTCCCCCCACCCTTTCGTCTCATAGTGGCAGGGATAGGGTCTCTGAACGAGCGTCTAGGCCAGTGGGTCGATCGTATATTACAGCCATTTGTGGTCGGCCTACCGGGCTACTTGCGAGACACCAAACATCTTATTAAAAGTGTTGAGATCATTGAATGGAAGGGAGAATATAGTTGGCTATCTTGCGATGTTATTGGGCTTTATTCATGCATGCCACACAGTGTAAGCTTATCCTGCCTAGCCTACAATTTGGATAAATATAGCGAACTTTCATATATGAAGCAGGGTTTCATAGTGGATACAGTGGAATACCTATTGACACATAATTACTTTATGTTTGATGGCCGCTATTTTCTACAAAAGAAGGGCGCCTCTATGGGAGCTCGTTTCTCCCTGTTCCTGGCAGGAATTTTCATGTCTGTCTGGGAAGAAAAGTTTCTCTTCTCAGACTTGTGTTCCTTCTCCCCCCACATCATCTGGTATAGTAGGTACATTGATGACCTCTTGATGGTGTGGGGGGGGGGGACGGAGGCTCAGGCCATGGAGTTTGTTTCCTACATAGGATCCAACTCCATGAATCTCAAATTCACCTCGCAATGGGAAAGATGTGCTATTCATTTTTTGGATTTAACCCAAGTGGGCCAAATCGACAGTCACATCAAGGTTTCACCTTACAGAAAATCCACCGCTCGAAACTCATTGCTTTTGGCTAATTCTTGCCACCCTAAACATGTGTTCAGCAATATTCCATACGGAGAACTCGTACGTACCAAAAGAAATTGCTCAGACAAAGCTGAGGATTAAAAGGGTAGATAGATCCTCCCTTTTACAAGATAACTCTAGACAGCATCAGGACACAGATATAATCACCTTTTCAACAGGATTTAGTCAGCAGTATGGGAGTATAGTGAATATTGTTAAAAAACACCCACCTGTTCTATACGTCAATTCACACCTACAAAACTTGCTGCAACATAATGTCCGTTTTATTTCTAAAAGAGCCCCCACACTAGGATCACTTTTGTCTCCAAGTGAATTTGAGAAACCCTATTGTTCACAGGATAATTGACTGGGAGCATCAGGTTTTTATGGTTGTGGTCACACCCGCTGCACGGCTTGCAAGTATGCACAAAAAACAAAAAAAATGTTTTCATATGTTACTAATAAAAGTTATGACATTAAAGACTATGTAAATTGCAACAGCAAGTTCGTAGTCTATCTCATAACATGTGCTACATGCCAGGTGCAGTAGGTAGGGTGTACTACAGGTCAGCTAAAAATAAGAATTAGAAGACATCTGTCAGACGCAATTAGAAAAGAGTGTTTTAAATGCTCTAGCGTTTCTAGGCATTTCCAGGAGATACATGGAGACAATCTTTTCTCCTTTAGCTTTTGTGCCATAGAAAAAGTAGTGCGCCAACCAAGAGGAAGAGACCTGCATCGTAGATTATTATCTAGGGAATCCATGTGGATTTTTAAATTAGGAACTCGAGTACCTGCAGGTCTGAATATTTTACATGATATCTCCCTCCATTATTGATATGTTTTATTTCCTACTGCATATTACCATCAATAGATTAATTTTAATGCTAAAATGAGAACGTTAATATTATATATATAATATATATATATATATATAATAATATATATATATATATATAATATTATATTCTTTAGTGTAACTCCTTTTTGCTATAAATATTTTTTAACCTTTTCACTGTTTTGTATTGTATGTAGAGATGGGCGAATTTCCCGAAATTAGTTTCTTTGACTTCGCCGAATTTCTCGGCAAAAAATAACTTCGTTCCGAATTACTTCGGCGCGAATCACGTTAAAAAAAACAGCTATTTCCAGGCTGCACAGAGCCTGCAGGGTGCTGTAGAACGTTGTGCCATGCTTAAATATGCAGAGGGAGCTTGGTTTGGTCTTCATACAATGTTGTGTTTTAGTATGACACACACATGACTGCCGCCGCTCTTAGAATCGCTTCACTATAAAATTCCCTGGGCACTTAAGAGGGCAAAACTGACCAAAAAACTGACAGGGGAATGTAGCCTGATAAAGTCATGCAAGCGACAGCTGGAAAAAAACAAGCTGAGGGCTCAGGTGGCAACATCAGTGACAGAGTGTGGAGGTGACGGCAGCAGCCATAGCAGCATGAGGTCAGAGAGTGGCACAATGACATTCTGGAGGTGGCAAAAACAGGAGTAGGCCACAGAGTGGAACAATGACACAGTGTCTAGGTCACGGCAGCAGCCACAGGAGCAGCATGAGGTCATGACAGTGGCACAATGACAAAGTGAGTAGGACACGGCAGCAGCCACAGCAGCAGCCATGAGGACCAGACAGTGGCACAATGCACACAGTGTGTGTCACAGCAGCAGCCATAGCAGCAGCATGAGGTCAACAGTGGCACAATGACACAGTGTGTAGGTCACGGCAAGCAGCCACAGAAGCAGTAAGAGGTCAACAGTGGCACAATGACACAGTGTGTAGTCACGGAGCAGCAGCATGAGGTCAGGCAGTGGCACAATGACACTTTGTGGAAGGTCACGGCAGCAGCATGATGTCATGCAGTGGCACAATAGACATTCTGGAGGTGGCAACAACATAGTAGGCACAGAAGGTGGGACAATGACACAGTGGAAGTCACAGCAGCACCACAGGAACAGCATGAGGTCATACGTGTCACATGACCAGTGTGTAGGTCCACAGCAGCAGCCCACATGAACATCCCCCAGCATGAGGTCGCGACAGTGGGCTCAATCACATTCCTGGAGGGTGCAAAAACAGGAGTAGGCCACAGAGTGTGACAATGACACATTTTGTAGTCACGGTAGCAGATCATGAGGTCGACAGTGGCACAATGGACACAGTGTGCAGGTCACGGCAGCAGCCAGCATGAGGTCAGGCAGTGGCACAATGACACAGTGGTGAGGTCACGGCAGCAGCCACAGCAGCAGCAAGACCTCAGACAGTCGCACAATGACAAAGTGTGTAAGGTCACGGCAGCAGCCACAGCAGCAGCATAGAGATCAGACAGTGGCACAATTGACATTCAGAGGTGAGCAAAAACAGGAGTAGGCCACAGAGTGGGCAAATGACACAGTGTGTAGGTCAACCGGCAGGCACCACAGAACAGCATGAGGTCAGACAGAGCACAATGACACAGTGGTGTAAGGTCACCAGCAGCCACAGCAGCAGCATGAGGTCAGACAGTGGCACAATGACACAGTGTGTAGGTCACGGCAGCAAGCATGAGGTCAGGCAGTGGCACAATGACAAAGTGTAAAGAAAGTCACGGCATGCACATGAGTGGTCAGGCAGTGTGCACAATGACATTCTGGAGTGGCAAAAACAGGAGTAGGCACAGAGTGTACAATGACACAGTGTGTATGTCACGGCAGCAGCCACAGGAGCAGCCATGATGTCAGACAGTGGCACAATGACACAGTGTGTAGGTCAACTGCAGCAGTCACAGCAGCAGCATGAGGTCAGAACAGTGGCACAAATGACAGAGTGTGTAGTCACGGCAGCAGCCACAGCAGCATGAGGTCAATAACAGGGGCACAATGACCATTCTGGAGGTGCAAAAATAGGAGTAGGCCACAGAGTGGGACAAATACACAGTGTGTAGGTCCACGGCAGCAGTCACAGATTCAGTAAAGAGTTGCAGACAGTGGCACAAAGACCAGTGTTTAGGTCCCGGCAGCAGCAGATGAGGTCAGCAGTGGCACAATTACACAGTGTGTAGGTCAACGGAAGCATCGCATGAGGCAGCAGTGCACAAAGACACAGAGAGTAATGTCACGTCATCGCATGAGGTCAGGCAGTGTCCACAATGACATACAGGAGGTGGCACAACAGGAGTAGGCCACATGAGTGGGACATGACACCAGTGGTGTAGGTCACAGCAGCAGCCACAGGAACAGCATGAGGACAGACCGTGGCACAATTACACAGTTGTGTAGGACACAGCAGCAGCCACAGGAACAGCATGAGGTCAGACATTGTCACAAACACATACTGGAGCTGGCAAAAAACCAGAGTAGGCCACAGAGTAGGACAATGACACTTGTGTAGGTCACGGTAAGCATGCAGCATGAGGTCATGACGTGGCACAATGACACAGTGTGCAGGTCACGGCAGCAGCAGCATGAGGTCAGGCTGTGGCACAATGACACAGGTGTTTATGGCCACGGCATCAGCCACAGCAGCAGCATGAGTTCAGACAGTGGCACAATGACACAGTGTTTTAGGTCACGGCAGCAGCCCACACAGCAAGCATGAGTATACAGTGGCACAATGACATTATCTGGAGGTGTGGCAAAAACAGGAGTAGCCACAGAGTGGGCAAATGACTACAGTGTGTAGGTCACGGCCAGCAGCCCACAGGAACAGCATGAGGTCAGACAGTGGACACAATGCACAGTGAGTAGGTCACGGCCAGCAGCCACAGCAGCAGCAAATGAGGTCAGACAGTGCACAATGACACAGTGTGTAGGTCACGGCACAGCAGCATGAGGACATGCAGTGGCACAATGCCAAGTGTAGAGGTCACGGCAGCAGCAAATGAGTTCCAGCATGGCACAATGACATTCTGGAGGTGGCAAAAAAGGAGTAGGCCACAGAGTGGGACAATGACACAGTGTGTAGTCCACGGCAGCAGCCCAGGAGGGCAGCATGAGGTCAGACAGTGGCACAATGACACAGTGTGTAGGTCCACGGCAGCAAGTCACAGCACAGCATGAGGTCAGACAGTGGCACAATGACAGAGTGTGTATTCACGGCAGCAGCCACAGCATGCATGAGGTCAAGACAGGGGCACAATGACATTCTGATGTGGCAAAAATAGGAGTAGCCCACAGAGTGGGACAATGACACATTGTGTAGGTCACTGCAGCAGCCACAGATGCAGTATGGTATCAGAGCAGTGGCACAATGACAAAGTGGTGTAGGTCACGGCAAGCAGCCAGCATGAGGGTCAGGCAGTGGCACAATGACACAGTGTGTAGGTCCACGGCAGCAGCAGTTGAGGTCAGGCAGTGGCACAATGACATTCTGGAGGAGGCAAAAACAGAGTAGGCCACAGAGTGGGACAATGAACACAGGAGTAGGTTACGGCAGCAGCCACAGAGCAAGCCATGAGGTCAGACAGTGGGCAACAAAGACACAGTGTGTAGGTCACAGCATCAGCAGCATGAGGTCCAGACAGTGGCACAATGAACACAGTGTGTAAGGTCACAGCAGCAGCCACAAGTCACAGCATGAGGTCAATACACAGTTGGCACAATACACAGTGTGTAGGTCCGGCAGCAGCCACAGCAGCAGCATGATGTCAAGACAGTGGCACAATGACATTCTGGAGGTGGAAAAAACAGGATATTGCCATCAGAGAGGACAATACACAGTGTGTAGGTCACGGCAGCAGCAGCCATGATGTCAGACCAGGCATAATGACATTCTGGAGGTGGCAAAAACAGGATGTAGGCCACAGAGTGGGACAATGACACAGTGTGTGAGGTCACGGCAGCAGCCACAGCAGCAGCATGAAGGACAGACAGTGGCACAATGACACAGTGGGGAGGTTGATGGCAATTACCAGTCCCTTGTAAAGATGGTTGTTTGGCAGATTGGAATACTGTCAGCAATTTGTGGCATCAGGCGGGTGGGGTGCATCAGAATAGTGTCTGAGGACAGGTAGTTTGAACCCCAGACTCCTTTCTCAACAGTTATGGGTGAGGCGTACATGGCTGATGTAAGACTGACGCCTAAGGCATTAGGGTGTGTTGGAAATCCTGGCTGATCCACGCCTGAATCATCTGACAAGGGCATCGTCCACTCATCCGGTGGACAGCGGGTTCTCCTTGGGCTAACGATGGCCCCCGCCACACTGAACACACACTATGTGCCACACTACAGCCGGCAGGACGCTGTCTCCCACTGCCAACTCGGCAAGTGCTGCCACACACCAGTTTGGCTGCCAGTAGCCAGCGATCTCTAACTGGTGTGGCAGAGTCTGTCCAAGTAGGCCATACCACCTGTTTGGTTCAGGTACTGCTCCAGTCCTGCTGCTGCTGCTGTTGGCACTAACCTCCTCACTAGCCGGGTGAAGGAAGCTGCTATCAGTGACTCCAGACTTAGGTTACTGCTGAGAGCTGGTACTGGCCCTACCCCCGCACCTACCCCAGCAGCCCGCGGCAGTAGTACTGTCGCGGAGAACCCCCCAGTCAGACCGTCAGAAGATGGGACGATGCCGCACGATAGCAGGCGAGCCAACTGATTATGGACCGAATTCAACTATAGTATTGAGTTTGTCCTCCCTCTCAATAGCTGGGAAAAGGCACACCCCCCCATTTTTGGACCGGTAGCGAGGGACCAATAGGGTTTGAGTGCCAGAATGTCATCCCTCGGCCGGATGCTGACTATTCGGCTGACACTCGCCAGGAAAATAAGCATGCTGCGTGGCCAACTGCACAAAGTGACTCCGAGGGGCTCCTGCCTCCATTTCCACTGTATACTGCACGGTGCTTGGGGGTCCATTTGCCTCGTCTTTCCATCTCCATCCACATCCTCCACTGCTCCGGCTCTCCCTCATGTCCACCTGGGTAGAAAATCCACTCATTTCACCATACAAAGCTTTCTGCTTCCAATGTCCTCCACCTCCTCCTCATTCAGTCCCCACCCGTACTCATGTGGCCACGAGATGAAAGTCGCCCACGTCTCCTGTCCCCTGCCCAGACATATTTTTCACCATCTGTTCAGACAGTGAATCAGTGGAATGAAGTTATCATCCCGTAGTCCAGGCTACTGACAAATAACGTCGCCTCCTCGAATGGCCTCAACAACGTCATGGTGGCACGCAGGAGCAGCCACTGGCTGACATCAAAGTACACAGGGGAGTCACTTCTGTCTGCCTGGATCATAAAAAAATCGTTAATGGCCCTTTCTCTGTTCATGACAGTCGGTCCAACTTGTGCAGGCTGGAATTCCCAACGGGGTGGAAACATCGCATATCAGAGTGTGGATGGGGGAGGCCTGTTCTTTCCCGCTGGCAACTCGAGGAGTGTTTTCCTGGCTTTGTACAATTATAAAAAAGCAGTTTTCCTGGCCATTATCAGAATCTGCTGAAGATCCGGTGGAAGACTTCAGGAACCTTTTCACAACCAGATTGAACACGTGCGCCATGCAGGCGCATGGACCATCCCTCCCGGTGCTGCGCGGACCACCATGTTCCTCCCATAGCCGTCACATGGTTCCGATTTGCAGTTTGCGCGGAGAAAGCCACGCATCGAATTCTTGCTGCATGACGCGAGCAGCTCCTCCCCTGAGTGACTTCGTTTCACCTAGGCAAGCCAGGTTAGAAACTGCGTGACACCAGCTGTGCCTACTCATGGGTATGATGGAGCAGTACTTGTGGAGGCTGAGATGGTGTGTGGAGGTGGATGAGGAGGAGGCGTACATTGGCGCAGTGAGCAGCAGTTTTGACAACTTGGAGGAGAAAGCGGCGTCTCCTGTCCAATACTTGGTGTGCCTGGGCCGGAGCACATCACCCAGTAGGGCCGTAAAGGACATGAACTGGCCCTGACCGTAGTTAAGCTCCAGACTTTCCGCGCTGCCGTGCACCTTGGACAAACCGATAAGCTTAAGGACAGGTCCACCTTATGTTTATACATATTTTTTAATGAAGTGCTGGTACTGCCTTTTTGGAAAAAGTAATTACGCTTGGAATTCTCCATCTCGGCTCGGCACAAGCCATTAGATCTCTGAACTGCCAGAGTCCACCATTTGGAAAGGTAGGGAACTGCAGTAACCAACAAGCTTGGAAAGGAGCACGGTCAGCAGCTGCACCTTAGGATGGTTGGACACAATACTGTTGTCTCTTGCAATCGCCCCTGAACGACTGGCTGGCGCCATGAGTAGCGAGATCAGGAGCACTCTGTACCGTGATATGATGTCAAAGAGAAACACGCTCCCTTCTGCGAGGTGGTGGAGCCTTGACTGGCTGCAATGGCCAATGCGTGGCCACTGGCCTGCTCAGCTGTGCTGCAGCGGCAGGATGGACCACCAACATCTGAGCCACGTTTCTCCCAGGCCACCGATGGTGACGCTGCTATGATACGCAGGGCCGTGTGTGCCAACGTTCGCTCCCCAGGCCACGCGTCACTATCTGCTTACATGATTCTACATATCCCATATTCGGCACCTCTATGTCTTAGCAAAGAACGTGCCACACCGCCGAGTAACGGAATTTATACCGCCAACGCCCGCACTGATTGACTACTGCCGCCGCTACTGCTGAGCCCCCTGTGCTACATTGTTTGGACCTGCGAAGCGGGTTTTTTACCCTGGCCCGCTTGGCTCCCGACCTCACACTGCTGCTATCCAGCTGACTCAAGGCCACACTACCCACTTGCGGCTGCGCCGCTGCCTGAACACGCAAGCTGACTCCCACTTCTCCTGACGATGATGAAGCCCTTGCCTCACCCTGCTCCCAAGTCCGTTCGGCTACATCATCATCTATTTGTGTTCATCGTCACTGCTGTCCTCATCACCGGTCCTTGGTATGCAGAGGCTGACCCCTCACAACATGACCTCCCATGCCACCCTCAACATCTATACTTTTCCACCTACTGCAAGAGGCAGGGGATAGTGAGCCCATTTCTTTGCTGCCAAGTAGCTGCTGAATGCCCCCTCAAATTGTTCATCCTCGCTATATAGTGGCCGCTGAGCCCGACCACCTAGTAGATCTCTGGCTGAGGGAGACCGGAAGGGACATAGGCGGTTGAGGACAGGTGAGGGCCGCTGACCCCTCCCAGGGCCATGCAACTAAGGGTTGTGTCTGACTGTTACCACCGATATAAATTGCGCTCTCACAAATTGGTCAGGAAAATTGACTTGTATGTGCCGTTAAAAACTCTGTGTATTTTACTGAATTTAATATCAACAAACAGGCTTAATTAACTTCGATATGAATTAAGCTACAGATTTCTTGCTGTGGCGGTGAAAAACAAGTTTATTTAACTGAGTACAAACAGTAGAACAACGCTTAAATATAACCCCTGTAATAAATTGCGCAAACTAATTGAGCAGCAGGAAACTACTAGCTTTGTAGCGTGTTACAATTGCGTGTTATACTACGCTACCAACAAGAGAAAAAATTTAATTAACCTTCGTCTGTGAATTATGCCTCAGGAAACATTTTATTTTATTGGTCGTTGAAAAAGAACGAGTTTCTCGGAGTCACAAAAGGCAGCAGGAACAACGCTTAATTTATTAACCCTGGATGTAAATTGCGTCAAAAGAAATTGGAGCAGCAGGAAACTACAGCTTTAGTAGCGTGTTCAATTTGCGTGTTTTCGTACGCTACACAACAATAGAAAAATATTAATTATCCTCCAAAAATAATTATGTTGAAATTAGTACCAGGAAAATTGTATATTATTTGGAGGTGAAAAAAGACGGTTTTTCTTTGGAGTCACAACGCAGCAGAACAACTCTTAATTAACCCTTGGATGTAAATTGAGCAAAAGAATTGAGCAGCAGGAAACTACTAGCTTTGAATCGGTTTACAATTGCCGAGTTTTCTACCTACAGCAACAAGATAAAAAATTTAAATAACCTTCGTTTGTTGAATTATGCTACAAAATTTTATTTATTTTTTGGCGGTGAAAAAGATGGTATCTAGGAGTCACAACAGCAGCAGAAAAACGCTTAATTAACCCCTGGATGTAAATTGCGCAAAAGAATTGAGCATCCAAAAATTAATGGTAATAGTATTATAAAAACGCTGTTTCTTTAAATGAATACAACAGGAACTGTCTTAGATTGCCCTTGGAAATTCCAATGTGCTGTGAGCAGATAACATTAACATGTATATGCACTGGACTTCTGATTCCATACACCAAAAAATCAAGAAATAAACATTAGAGAACAGCCTCTGAGACAAGCTGAGACACCCCTCAGTTCTTCCAGAAATAATCAGCCGCGGCAGCACTTCCCCAGATCAGTAGCAGTGATAAGCGTATAAGCTCCCAGCGTCGCGCCCGACATATATAGTGCTGACGTCACAGAAAACCCGCCGTACTCTGATAGGCCTTTATCTCTGCCAAGTCATGCAGGCTATGCCCTTCTTCCCTCTCCCAGAGTGCTTTGCCCCATGTAGCGCCAAGTGCTCGCAGCCATTTTTATATCAAAAGCACACTTCGTTCACCCGAAGTACCCCAAAACCTTCGTTCTTCGTTCAGAACCGAAGTTATTCCTGAAAACTCCTAAACGAAATCCCACTGTCGTTAGAATCGATTCGACCATCTCTAATTGTATATCATGGAGTTGCCTTTTATTGGTCATGGTGAGCTAGGCAACCTCCATTTTAAACGATTTTCAGTGTTTTGTAAATAGACCAAGACTAAGGACGTAAACCGAAACGCGTCGGTCTTTTTTCTTAGGATTTGCATGTCTTAGTGCTTTCATGAACATGAAGGGGTCACATTCGGATCTTTTTTTAATGAATTCTTCAATAAATCTTGTCTGATTTTACTTATACCAATGTGGTTTTTCGGCTGAAGCTGGCTCACCTGTACTTGAATCTGGTTTCTATGGGCACGTGATGCCACCAGAGGACCTTGGGGGAAAGAACCCTGCACCATCCCTGCGGTTTTGAAGAGCGTGCGCCGAGCCTGAGAGCCACCGCACCCCCAGGACATCCATCCAGCACGCCCCATTGAGCTGTCACAGAGATATAGCGGCCTTGCCGTGCTTACTAGTCCATGTGTCGGTGGTCAGATGACTTTTCCGGCCACAGATGCAGACAACGCGCTTGAAATTTGATGACACGGGCGGGCCAGGGCAGGACGGCTTTTCTGGCAAAGAAAGCCTGCTGGGATCGGGTATTGGGGGCAGGAAAGGGGCCATGACGTGGCGGAACCCTCTGTGTCCACCAGACGAAAGGCAACTTTTTCCAAGGCCAAAACCTGGAAAATGCCGACATTCAGCTTTGGCTTGGGGATGGTTTGGGTTAAAGTGTTTTCTTCTGCTCCCCCAAAACCGGAAGACAGAAGGCTGGCGCAACTGGCCGCTGTATGGCGTGCAGGTCCCTCAAACGGCGGAAGAGAAGGGGAGGATGGGGCCGGGGGTGCTGTTTTACTGGGGGACGGGGAGGCTGAAGCAAGGGTGATCCCTGATCAGACTCTGAAGACATGGCACGAGGAATGCTTGGGGGTGGGGGAGGAGGAGGGGGGAACAGAGGGGTGACAGTGGTTGGAGGCCCCGGGGTCGGCTGTCCTTTTTTGCCAAGTGTTGCCTCCATTTCAACCATCATTCGCTGCATGTGACAGACATGTTGGGTGTTAAACACCTAAGGTTCTTGCGTACTTAGCGTTTTCGGCAAAAGGGGGCATATGACATCGCGGGTGAATCAGAGGCTTGCTCAAAGAAGGCCCAGGGGTTGAGAGGGGCCTGGACCTTTTTTTACGGGGAAAAACGAAGAGCTGGGGTTTTCGCTGACCGGGCGGCGGAATCAATCAGCGACTTCTGGACCGCCGTCTCCCATTTTTTTAGGCGGACCCTACGACACTACCCCATCTCTTCCTCCTCGCAGGATAAGCGTCCAAGCAAATTCTGCTGAAAAGACCACGTTGGATCCGCAGTCCCCTCATCATCACATCAAAACAGGTGACTTCGTCGCCTGACATTCTGCATCCAGGGGCTGCGGCTACAACAAGGGGGACGCAAGGCGTTGCCAAACCCTCCAGGGTTTTTTCCTTCCCCCTCTGATGGGATCAGAACTGGGCGCAGAGCAAGAAAATATCCTCCTTTTTGGGCTCTTTTACTTTTAACATGCCTTTTTGACCCCAACCGCATTTTGTTTTTTCAAGGGGGTTCAAAAATGGATTTTTCACATGGGGGTACACGAGTTGACTTTGGGTGCTTCATGTTGACGGTGTGAAAGCTGATGATGACATTTGTGGCCGGGACGGAGGACAGGAGGTAAGACTGCGGGGCAGGGGTTTCATAACACTGAAGAACAGATTGGCGACGCTGTTCTTACTGAGATTCACAGGGCCCTGACCCACGATGACAGGCCCGACGGTCCGCAACTGACGTCCGCTGGCATGCGGGGTTTGTCACCACACTCAGGGGCCCCCATAGGGAGTACAAACCCGGAAAAGCTGTAACGGGGCCCGGGCGGGCTGTGAAGCCCGGGGCCCGCCGCCGCCCCCGGCAAGGGTTCCCCCCTCTGGGTTTACAGGGGCTCTCTTAATTGTAGAAACGTCCGGCGACGCCTACAATTTGATGAACGGGGGGCAGGGAGACTGTCGCTCCCTGCCTCTTCCTACATTGCCACAGGCGTGCGGCGAGGTACTCATCCGGCCGCTACCAGCTTCCTTTCTCGCCCCAAACCTGCTGGGTTTTGGGTTGGGGCGGACAGACGCCGGGGAGCGTGGCCATGAGTAAGTACCACAGGGGGGGCCCTGGGGGGGGCACTACAGCTACAGGGGCCCTGGATGGGGGGAGGGGGAAAACAGCACAGGGGGCCCTGATGGGATGGGGGGGGGGAACTACAGCTACAGGGGGCCCCGGGGTGGGGGGGGAACTACAGACAGGGCCCGGATGGGGGGGGGGGAACTCAGCAAGGGGGCCCTGGGTGGGGTTTGGGGGGGGAACTACGCTACAGGGGGGGGGCCCCGTTTGGGGGGGAACTCAGCTACAGGGGCCCCCGGATGGGGTTGGGGGGGGGGAAAACACGCCTACAGGGGCCCTTACACTTGGGGGGGGGAATACGCCTACAGGGGGCCCCTAAACTGGGGGGGGGGAAAAAAGCCTACAGAGGGCCCTAAAACGGGGGGGGGGAAACTACCAAGGGGGGCCCCCCAAATGGGGGGGGACATTTTCTACTGGGGGGCCTTTAAAGAAATGGGGGGAAAATTTGCCTACAGGGGTTTTCCCCCAAACTACAAGGAGGGGCATTCTGCCACAGTGGGGCCCTAATCTACAGGGGGGGACATTCTGTTACAGGGGGACTCAATCTACAGGAGGGACTATTCGCCTCAGGGGGGGCCCAATCAAAAGGAGGGGACTATTCGTTTACACGGGGGCCCTAAATTTACAGGGGGGGCAATCTGCCTACAGGGGGGGGGGCAAATTTTTGCCCACAAAGGGGGGCCCAATCTCAGGGGGGGCTATCTTCCCACAGGGGGCCCTAATCTACAAGAGGGGACAATTTTTGCTTACAGGAGCCTAAACTACAGTGGGGGACTATTCTGCTACAGGGGGGGCCCAATCTACAGTGGGGGGGACTATTCTCCCACAGGGGCCCAATCTACAGGGGGGGGGACATTTCTTTCCCACAGGGGGGTATAAAAAACAGGAGGGGACATCCCCGTTACAGGGGGGCCAATCTACGGGGGGGAGCTTTCTCCTACAAGGGGGGCCCAATCAACAGGGGGGGGCATCTGCCTACAGGGGGGGCCCTAACTACGGGGGGACATTCTCCCACAGGGGGCCCTAATCTACAGGAGGGGGGCATTCTGCCTACAGGGGGGGGTAACCTACAGGGGGGGGACTATTCGCCTACAAGGGGGCCCAATCACAGGGGGGGACCATTCTGCCTACAGTGGGCCCTAATCTACAGGGGGGGGGAACAATTCTCCACAAAGGGGGGCTCAGGGGTTTTGTTTTTAAAATTCTACGGGACCATGGTGGGAAAGGGGCAAATTTATCATAGGGCTGGACCGAAAAGAGAAAAAAGGGGGAAAATGAACACTCCTCAGACAAGAGGGGCCACCTGTGAGGCCCAAAAAGTAAGTCTTCAAAATTG
>JAODAL010028560.1:0-53117 GCA_025379985.1 Phyllomedusa bahiana
TACATGGAAACAGGGCATTAATTAATAACCTAGACAATAGGTTAAAAACAGAAAAGAAGGGCACCTTTCCGTGCCTTGGTTGCTTGAACTGTTCCTCTATTATTAAGGGAGCTAGTATCAAGCACCCATTGAATGGTGGTGACATCAATATTAGGGGTTATTTTACATGCAACACTGCCCAGGTTATTTACTTAATTAAGTGCCTTTGTGGCATGGTTTATATCGGCCAAACAAAAAGATCCATCAAGGTCCGTTTAAATAAAACATAGATCTAACATCGCTTGTTTAAAAATAAAGTTTAAAAAAAAAAGAAAAAGATAATGATGCTACTAAACAATTTGGAGAATCCACTCTTGCCCGACACTTTTGTGAAGCCAACCATGGATTAAGTTGAACTCCGTTGTGTTGTGTTGGAGCATGTTGAAAAAAAGAGGCAGAAGAGGTTAAAATTTGCTTGTTACAACGGGAAGCCTTTTGGATCAGCAAAATGCAATCGCTGATTCCTAAAGGCTTAAATGAAATATATAGTCTTAAACCATTCTTGTAAACTTCGGAAACTGTTTGTTTTTATGTTGTTTTTTAATACATATTTTTTGGGTATTTAAACAATAGGAGCATACACTACGCATGTTTTGAAAAAAAAAGGCGTGTCCTTCGAAAAGTCGCTCCGAGGTGCAGCCCGCTCTAGCCCTGGCGCCCTCTGAACTATCCCGGCGGGGAAATTTCCCGTGCATTCAGAAGCTCATGTGTTGGGATCCACGAAACATAAGTATACTACGTTACTTCTATTATATACCTACGTTTTTATGCATTGTCCTTTAATGTTGGATTTAATATGTTTGGAATAAAAGGAATTTATTAGAAAATAAGAAGTCTGCCATTTATGAAGATTGTTGAGCTGCTTGACACAGCAGAGGGAAGTATGTGCTCAAGCACTAGTGAGGTACAGAGGAAAACGAGAGAAGTAACAGATTGTTGTGAGATGACAGATAATGCAGTGAAGATTAGGTGGGCAGTAAGGGAGACCAGGGTCTCCATGGGAAGAGGCAGGTGGATATCCACAGCAAAGAAAGTCCAGGACACTGCTGTGGAGATGATCAGTACAGACAAGTGTGAACAGGATCCTAGGAAAGGGATTCTGTCCTCCCCAGCCTGAGGGTCTCAACCCGGCGTAACGGAGGTTAGTTTTGGGACAGAGGCTGCACCTCAGGGCTAGAGATGCAATAAAAGCCGGTCTCTAATGTTACAGAGCAGGAGTATGATAGGCCCGCGTCAGAGGAAAGTTTCACCCGCTGAGATAGGGAACCATGGGTCAAATACATGGATTGTTTTGGGAGTCCCATGTGATGGTAGATGAATCCAAGGGTCTGTTTGTGGAGAAAATCTAGGCCCCAGGGTGGTCCTGCAGACTCAGAACTAAAAAAACTGAAGATGATCAGTGAAGAAAAGTGTATGGGATGTCTCAGATAAAAGGTGAGTGCCCTGATGGGTCTTTAGTAGGGAACAGTCAGACAGATGGTAGGAAAATGCTTGCTACCAGTGGTGAGTGGTAGAGAGACTCCTAGGTAGTCGCTGAGTTGTACGTTAGTGCAAGGACAAGCTCCACTCTATTGGGTGGGAAAAGGAAAGGATTGTGACCTGGCGGTTGGGCCCAATATAGCCTGAGTGAGTGCGGGAACCTGCGGTAGATCGGGTATGGACTCCCTGGTCTTAGCATCTGAGGATGTAGGAAGAGGTTACCTGGGGCAACAGGTAGAAGTTCAGGGAACCAGTAGTGATAGATCAGCCAGGGCTCAGGAACAAAGGGATAGCATAACCCTTGGTTAGCGAGGCGTTGTCCTTAGCAACAGGTTACAAATAGGTGTTAAAGGGGATAGCTACTGGTCACAGGTAGTTGGGAAAAAGAGGATAAGTAGGAGGTTGGGGAAAGACTCCTGTACTCTTTCGGTGGAAAGTACCATGTCCCTCAAAGTAACCCAGCTGCTGAGTGTCTTGCAAGGATGGATATCCCAGAATAGGTGCTTTGACCCTGGAGAAAGGTTTGTGCAAGGTGCAAAGGCCCACCCTTTATAAAAGGGGGGGGGTAGGTGGCGGGGGCGCCCTTTAAAAGGGGATTCCCATTTCTCCGCCCCCGATGTTCTGCAGCAGCTGATTTTTCCAAGTTAGGGGTTTCCCAAATTTTCTGCCTTAAAGTGGGGAAGGCACACCCGGGCGGGGGGAAACCGGGATTTAATTACCCCGGTGGAAAATTAAGGAGAGTTGCTCAGCTAAAGGTCTTTTTAAAATAGCCGGGTTTTCCAGTATACAGGGGGGGGGACCCGGGCCCCCACAGTCATGGAGGACGTGGTCGGGGCCCTTTTGGGTACAGGAGAGATCCTGAACTTTTCCCCCCCCTAGGCTTAAAAGAGAAGCCAGGCCCAAAGGGGAACTAAAATTCCCCCAGGGGTGAGTACATTTTTTGGGGGGGGGCTGGGTAGTAACCCAAAACCACTGCTAAGAGGGGACTCTCTGTATTTTTAAAGTTTAGTGCGGGATGGCCTAGGTTTTTATTTTTTTTTGCGTTATGTTTCTTTTTGGGAAATAAACCCGGGCGAAGGCCAATTTAAAGAGAAACCTTTGTCGACCGGGCTGTTCCGTTTAAACCAAAGTGGCGATCCCCAGAGGGAAGTGTCCCCCGGCCGGGGCCCAAAAGGGGGGCCGAACACGATGAACCTTACAATATAAAAACCCCAAGCAGTATAAAACCCAAATCCCCCCACAAAATTTTATAGATAACCTCCCCACAGCAGAAATCCCAAGCTCCCCCCACAGAAAGTTTAAATAACTCCTCCCCACAAGCAGTATAAAAAATTTCTCCCCACAGAGATAAAAAATAAACTCCCCCACAAAGAAAATAATACCCCCAAGGCTTCCCTTTTCCCCACAGCAAAAATATATAAAACCTCCCCACAGAAAAAACCCCCACAGTATATAAAAACAATTACCCCCCCAACCTTTTAAAATTAAAAAACGGGAGACTTTCCCCCGCTTAAAAGCCCCCCACCGGTAAAAAAAAACACCCCCTTTCAAAAAAGTTAACCCCCCACCAAAAACTGATAACCTTTTGGAATAAACCCCCCCAAGGAAAGATTCCTTTAACCAGGTAAAAAAACCCCCCCAACAGGTTTTGGCCCCTTTACAGCGGGTTTAAAAAATTCCCCCCCTTGTACCCCCCAAGGGTAAAGATCCCCCCCTTTTGGAAAACCCCCCAAGGTTAGTGCCCCCCGTTTTACCGGGTAGTTCCCCCCCATTTTTTCCCCCCCAGTTAAAAGGTTCCCCCCAAAAAAATTTTTCCCCCCAAGCAAAAAGGGGGCCCCCCCACCCAGAAAAGTCCCCCAAAATTTTGCCATAATCCCCCCTCGTTCCGGGAGTTCCCCCGTTTATATGTGCCCCCCTTTGCCCCCCCCCGCATTTAAAGGTCCCCCCCTTTTGTTCCCCCAAGCAAAAAAGGTTCCCCCCAGAAAGTTTGCCAAATTTTGGGGCCCCCAATTTTTTTTTGTTTGCCGGGGGGAAAAAGTGGCCGGGGCCCATTTGTTTGCCCCAACCCCCTTAAATGCCCCCCCCCCCTCGGGGTTGGGGCCCAGGAAAGTCCCCAAATTTGGCCAGGTATTCCCCCCCTCCGGTTTCCCCCAAGGGTAGTGCCCCTTTTTCCCAAATTAGTGCCCCCATTTTTGCCAGGTTTGGGCCCCCTTTTTTGCCAGGTAAAATCCCCCCCTTTCTGTTACCTTTAAAGGTCCCCCTTGTTGCCGGGTTGGGTGCCCCCATTGTTGCCAGGTATGCCCCCATTTTTGCCAGGTGGGTGCCCCCTTGTTGCCAGGGGTTGGGTGCCCCCTTTATAACCCGGGTAGTCCCCCCCCTTGTTCCAGGAATTGCCCCCTTTGGTTCCCCGGGTTAGGCCCCCATCTTTTTGCCAGGTAGTGCCCCCTCTGTTGCCAGGTAGATGTCCCCTTCCTTTCCAGGTAGTCCCTTTCCCCCTTTTGCCAGGTATTTGCCCCCTCTGTTCCCCGGGGTAGTGCCCCCTCTGTTAGCCAGGAGGCCCCCTCTGTTGCCAGGTAGACCCCCCCCTCTGTTGCCAGGTAGTGCCCCTTGTTGCCAGGTAGTGCCCCTCTTTTTGCCGGGAAGTGCCCCCCCCTTGTTCCCCGGGTTTATTCCCCTTTTTGGGTTGCCCAGGTAGTCCCCCCCTCTGTTCCCAAAAAAGTGCCCCTTTTTTCCCAGGTAGTGCCCCCATTTTTTGCCAGGAAGTTGCCCCCTCTTTGCCAGGAAGGCCCCCTTTTTCCCAAATTTATGCCCCCCATTTTGCCATGAAGCCCCCATTTTGCCAGGTAGTGCCCCCCTTTTGCCAGGTATCCCCCCCTTGTTCCCCGGGTGATGCCCCCTCTGTTCCCTGGGTGAGCCCCCTGTTCCTTCCCAGGTAGAATTTTGTTTTCCCCTCTGTTGCCATGAAACCCCCCCTTTTTGCCCGGGAAAGTGCCCCCTTGTTCCCCGGGTAAAAGCCCCCTTGTTCCCCAAGGGTTTATTGCCCCCTCTGTTCCCCGGGTTTTGGGCCCCCCATTGTTCCCCAGGTAATGCCCCCTCTTTTTTCCCCAAGGTAGGGGCCCCCTTTTTTTTGCCGGGTTTTAATTTCCCCTTGTTCCCCGGGAAGTTGCCCCTGTTCCAGGAAGTGCCCCCTTTGTTGCCAGGAAGACCCCCCAAAATTTTTTTTGCCCTGGGGGGAGCCCCCATTTTGGGCCGGGGGGGAAGTGGAAGTCCCCCTTTGCCCGGTATTCCCCCCTTCGTTGCCGGTTTAGGAACCCCCTCCGTTCCAAAGGTGTTGGGCCCCCTTGTTGCCAGGTAGTTTGGCCGCCCCTGTTCCCGGGGAAACCCCCTTTGTTCCCGGGGGGTTAGTTTTCCCCCCTCTGTTGCCCGGGTTTTTTCCCCCCCGGTTCCCAGGTTGGGGGGAATGTCCCCCCCCGGGGGCCGGGGGGGGCCCCAAAAATTTCCCGGGACCCCCCCCCAAAAGGAAAAAAAAAAAATTTTTAAATAAAAACCCACTCCCCCCACCAGGCTCTCCCCCAAGAAAAGGCCAACCCCCCCACCAAAATTTTTCCTCCCCCCGGGGGGAAATTAGAGCCCCCCGCCACTTTTTCTTCCCCTGCAGCCCCCCCAAGCAAAAAAACTTCCCCCCGGGCTTAAACCTGTTTCCCCGCCAAAACCCCCGCCCCCCACATCGGGGAAAAGGAAAGCTTTCCCTCCCCCCTTCCCGCAACCCCAAGCGAAACCCCTTCCCCCCGGGCAAAAATAAGCCCCCCACCCCGGTTCACCCCCACGCGTAAATTTTCCTCCCCCCCCAAAAAGGTCCCCCCCAAACACCCTAAAAATTCCCGGCCCCCCCATTTAATGGAAAACTCCCCCCAAGGGGGGGAAAGGGACCCCAAAAAAATTTTTAACCCCCCCCCGCCAAAAACCCCAAAAGATTTTTGGCCATGGTTTTTGATTAAAAAAATAAAAAAACCCCCCACAGCAGTTAAAATGGCCAAAAGCTTTTTCCGTTCTCCCCGCAAAATTATAAAAAATCTCTTCCCCAAAAAAACCCCAACCCAAGTATATAGATCTCTCTCCCCCACAGCATAAAATGGGCCCCCCCCGCTCCCCCACAGCAGTATTTTAATAACTCTCCCCACAGCATTTTTAAAGCCACTTTTCCCCCACAGCAGAAAATAGATAACTCTCCCCACACAGAAATATAGCCCTCTCCCCACAGAAATATAAAAATTTATAACCCCTTCCCCACAGCATTATATGCCATTTCTTCCCCCCACTAATAACCCCACCCTCTCCCCACAGCAGTATATAGATAACTCCCCCCCCACAGTAGAAAATAGCCAGCTCCCCCCACAGCATATATAGATAACTCCCCCCACAGCGGGAAATATAGCCATTTCTCCCCACAGCATAAATAGATAACTCCCCCCCCACAGAAAGTATTAGCCAGCTCTCCCCCACGGGCAGTATATACCCCACTTTTCCCCACAGCAGTATATTAAAAAAAAATAACTCTCCCCACAAGCGTTTTACACCCCGGCTCCCCCTACAGCAGAAAAATAGATAACTCTCCCCACAGCAGTATATACCAAACTCTCCCCAAAACATTAAAATTTAAACTCTCCCCACACCCAGAATAAAACCAGTCTCCCCACAGCAGTATATAGATAAATTTCTCCCCACAGAAAGAAATACCCACTCCCCCACAGCAGTATAAAGCCCCCCTCCCCCACAGCAGTTAAAAAGCCCCCCACCTTTTTTCCTCCCCCCCACAGAAAGTAATACCAGTTCTCCCCACAGCATTATAAAGATCCCTCTCCCCACAGCAGTATACACCCACTCCCCCCACAGCAGTATATAATAACAACCCCCACAGCAGTATATAAAATATAACTCTCCCACAGAAAAGTATATAACCAGCTCCCCCAAAAGCAGTATATAAATTCCAAAAAATAAAAAAAAAACTTTTAATACTAAACCCTTTTTCCCCAGCCCACGTTTCCTCTTCTTTTTCCCAGCTGTCGCTCCCTTCTTCCTCTTCTTTCCCAGCACAGGGACCTCCTTTTGGCAGCCCCCTCGGGCGAAACAGCCTATGTTTGGCTGTGCGCTCGAGGACGGGCCCCGGGGCGCATGATGTAACTACATCGCGTCTCTGCCCAGCGGACACATGAGACCCCGCCACCCCAGCACTGAGGGTCCACGGGACCCCGACCCCCCGTGGGGTTAGGCCTGGGCGGGCCAAAAGGCCCCCCAGATCCACACTGTGAGGCAGACCCCCGGACCCCCAAACCGGCACATTGTCCGGGGGGACATTTGGCGGGAACCCAGGGGTTTGGCCACCTGGCATGCTTGCCGGGAGGGGATGGCCCTGCATGCCACCTCTGGCACGTATGCCATAGGTTCGCCATCGCTGATATAGACAGTACAAAAAAAGAGTAATAAGCTAATCAGTAATTCAAACCATAGAAGTAAGGGCCCAACTTGCTAGAGCTGCCAAAGAACTAAAAAATACTTGTTTTGTGGAATGATCCACCATTAAAAAAAAAGCTAATGGCCATTAAAGGTGGCTACATGGTTACATAGTTACATATTTTGTAAGGCCAAAAAAAAACATCATCCATCCTTTCACCCTTGTGCTAAAGTTTTTTGACCCCTCCGGGAAATGCAACTCAACAATTTAAATTTCCACAATTCCCGCTGAATTTTAGAGATATCCCATCGGGGGCCAGTGGGGCTAGCCTAAAAAATAGGAGGAGCACCCTGGAAATTTGTTTTTCTTTATTTTCAATTTTAAAAAATTTTTTAGGCGGAATTAAAAGGGCGAATAAACTAAGGGGGGGTTAAATGAGTATAAAGGCCCCCCCAGGGGGTTTTACAATTTTTTTTGTGTTAGACTGTGAAAATTAAAAAAAAAGTAAGTTTTTTTTCCAAAACCCCTGCAAATTTTTTCTCAAAATATTTCATTTTTAAAAAGGGAAACCTTTGGGGAAAAAATAAAATAATTACCAATTTTTTCCCCCGGGGTTTAGCAAAAAAGATATTTTTAGGGTAAATTTGCACTTTAGAGGGGACATGGCAGGGCGTTTCGAGGGGGGGAAGGCTGTTTGGCTTTTTTGGGAAAACAGTTTTGTTGAAAGCCATGTCATATTTTGCAAAAAAAAACCCAAAAACTAGAACAGGTTTAAACCTTCCAGAATTTACCCTATTTGTATTTAAACACCCTCAGGGAATTTTCGAGGGGATGTTTTTTTTCATTTTAAATCGACTAAAAATTTTGTTTTTAAAAGGTTTTTCCCAAAACCCGACAGCCATAACTTTTGATTTTTCTGTATATGGAGCTAATTAAGCACTTGTTTTTTGCAGGATGAGTTGACATTTTTAATGGTACAATTTTGAGATCTATATGACACTTTGATCACTTTTTATCAAGGTTTTTGGGAGGCAGGACAAAATAAAGCAATCCTTGTAGTGTTTTTTTATTTTTACAGCAGTCACCGTGTGCTATAAATGACATGTTAACTTTTTTTGGTGATGTTTTACTGCTTTTACATTTTAAAAACACATGTAAAAAGAAAATATATTTTTGCATCGCCATAGTCTGAGAGCCATAACTTTGTTTATTTTTCTGTGTACGGAGATGTGTAGGAGCTTGTTTTGTTTTTTTTGCAGGATGAATTGACTTTTTTTTTTGCACCATTTTTGGGGGAAAAGACTTTTTGATCACCTTTAAATCTGTTTTTTGGGAGGCAGGGTGAAGAAAATAGTGCAATCCTAGTACTGTTTTTTATTTTAGCGGTGCTCACCATGCAGTATACGTGACATGTTGGTTTTACTCAGTGGGTTGATATGATTACGGCGATACCCAATTTATATGTTTTTTATGTTATAGCAATTAAATAAAAAAGTAGTTTTATTTTGTTAAACAATATTTATGCATCGCTATATTCTGATACCCATAAGTTTTTTATTTTTCCATATACAGAGCTGTGTAAGGGTTTTTTTTTTGCAGGACAAACTACCTTTTCCATTGGTCCCAAATTGGAATTTATATAATTTTTTGATCGCTTTCTATACCATTTTATGTGCTATGGGATAAACAAAAATTGCATTTCTGTCACTTTTTTTTTATGGCATTTATCGTACGGGTTAAATAATGTGACAAATTTATAGGCTAGGTCATTATGCGGTGATTCCAAATATGTGTACTGTATTTTCGATATTTTTTGGGGCAATGACGTTTTTTAATGGAGAAGTGGCGGTGTACGTGTTTTTACTTTCTTTGCGTTTGTGTTTTACCTTTTTTCACTTTTAATTTTTCTTTTCACATTAATTATACTTGTCTCCATAAGGAACTTGACTCAGCGATCTATATATCGGCGTTTCAATATATAGCACTACATGCCTGCTTTACTATGCGTTGCAACTGTTAGTCACCAGTGTGCCTCCCGGATTGTCATGGAGGCCATTGGTACTTCGCAATTACGCCGTGGGGGATCCAATGGAGACAGAAGGAGGGAGCTCCTCTGCCCTTTCCTTAGCTGCCGCAATCGCGATTCACAGCGGCATCTAAGGGATTAATCGGCCGCGACCAGAGTGAGCTCCAGGCCCTGATGATGTCACATGACGCCAGCTGTTTTATACAGCTGACTTCATGCACTAATCATGCGGACGTTGCTCATGAGCCCGCACAATCTCCTGGAGGTCTCGGTATGTCTGTTTCCAGTAAATGACTCGCAATCAGGATGTACTGCTACATCCTTTTGCTCAAAGGGTTTAAGGTTGTTGCAGTACTGGAGATTGTAATAGTATGAAGTGTTAATTAAGTTTTCTTTTTAGGACAATCGACCATATTAATTTAGTGAATATTGTTATCGAGTTACCGTTTAATATATAATAGTATTGTGTACCTAGCAAATATATTTAAATGGGTATTTCCATTTCATTAATTAGCTGTAAACATTCAAACAAAGGCAAATAAACTTTTGTACCACATACATTCTTGTATTGATTTTTCTTCATTTCAAAGATACAGCAGGTTATCTATCCTGCTTGTTTACAGATGGTTTCGTAGGTTGCTAACCACCTCTGTGTTCTCCATTTGTATAGTCCCTTCCTGCTGATAAGACATAGCATATGCACAGAGGTGATTGTTAACCAAGGAAACCATCTGAAAACAAACAGGATAGATAGCCTGGTGCATCTTTGAAGTTAAGAATCAGAGCAGAAATGCATATAGTAGAAATGTTTACTTACCTTTGCCTACATGTTTATTGCTAATAAATGAGGTGGGAGTACTAACTGCAGTGTTGCAGTTAGGTATAGAAGTGGTGTATTGCACATACAAACAGTAAATAGTATTAATTAGTGCAAGTAGAGTAAGGGTATGTATACACTGCTTGTATGTATGTGTCCTTTGTAAATCCATAAACTGACTGCAGTTTTTGCCTCAAATCTGCGTCAAAAACCACGGTCCAGCAATCTTAAAACGCAGAAAGATTTTGAACGGCATTTTAACATTGCATATATGAGTATGTATCAGTTGTGAATAGACCACAGGAGAGTTCATTTATAACCATACGGTATCTCACCAAAGTGAGAACACCCTTCACATTTTTGTAAATATTGTATTATAGCTTTTCATGGGACAATACTGAAGATCTGACACTTTCATACAATGTAAAGTAGGCAGTGTAAAGCTAGTTTAACAGTGTAAATTTGGTGTGCCCTCAAAACAACTGAACACACAGCCATCAATGCCTAAACTGTTGGCAACAAAAGTAAGTACACCTCTAAGTGACAATGGACAAATTGTGCCCAATTTGCCATTTTCCCTCCACGATGTCATGAGACTTACTAGTGTTATGTAAAGGATAGGGTGGCTACGGCGGTGCCCCAACTGCGCCTGCCAGTTGCCCATAGCAACCACCCTTACCAGAGTTCTTTTATATTGCGGGGAGAGGTGTGGTGTGGGACCTGTGGTGCGCCGGCGATATTCAATTGACACAAAAAACTGTTGATGAGGCTTTTACTCTCGTCCCTAGCGGCTGTTGCAGTACACACAGTGCGCTCATGTCTCGGCACCCAGCAGCTTCATCATACACACACACAGCTAACGAGGGGTCCTCCTCTTGCCCACCTCACTGCTCTACCTGACCATTCTCAGTGACTTCCGGAGACTCACTGACTCTAGAGTGGGTCTCAGGTCTCTCCTGGATTTTCTCTGCTTTTAAAAAATTACAACTATATACAAGGACATGGCTTTCTACTCTCTTCAAATGACAGCCAATAACATATACCGCCCCTCATGGCTACTGCAACTCTAAGGGGTACACAGCTCTCTCTCCTGTCACTTTCTCCTCTCCTCTGTCTGACTCTCAACTGACAACTCTGTCACCAACTGCAGTTTCCCCTTCTGCACAAGCTGCCCCCCTTCTCCACAGCCCAGCTCCACCCCACAAGCTTGCTGATTGGCTGCCCAGCGCCTCCTGAATCAAAGCACACTACATACACATTCCCACACTGCCTGCCTGAACTATTAACTGTTCCCTTGCCATAACCAGGCCACTCTACTCCCTGGTTTCCCATGGCAACCCACTACTGTTAACAGCCCAACACAAGTATTACCCTTCACAGTTACAAGGTCTCAGATGTGGATGGGGAGCAGGTGTATTAAATTTGGTGTTATCACTCTTAGGGTCAGTTCACACGGCTTATTCAAGCCGTAATTGCGGGACGGATTTCCCCCGCAATTACGGCTTGGGTAAGGGGCGGGGCGGGGGAGCTTCCCGCCGGCCCCATAGACTTTCATTATCCACGGCGCGTATCCCGCCAGGATGATGTGCATGTCACTTTCTCCCCGACTGGGAGGGGAGACGGAATCCATAGTTCTCTATGAGAACTGTGGATTACCGTAATGGCTGGGACAGAATCCAGCCGTATTGCAGTGCAGTACGGCGCGCAATACGGCTGCAATCCGTTTCTGCAATAAGTCGTGTGAACCGGCCCTTACGCTCTCTCATACTGGTCACTGTAAGTTCAACATGACACCTCATGGCAAAGAACTGTCTGAGGATATGATAAAAAGAATTGTTACTCTACATAAAGATGGCCTATGCTATAAAAAGATTGTCTACACCCTGAAACTGAGCTGCAGCACGGTGGCCAAAGACCATACAGGAGTTTAACAAGACAGGTTCCACTCAGAACAGGCCTCATCATGGTCGACCAAAGAAGTTGAGTGCATGTGCTCAGTGTCCTACCCAGAGATTGTCTTTATAAAATAGATTTATGATTGCTCCCAACATTGCTACAGAGGTTGGGATGGGGCGTCAGTTTGTCAGTGCTCAGACCATACGCCACACACTGCATCAAATTGGTCTGTATGGCTGTTGTCCCAGAAGGAAGCCTCTTCTAAAGATGATGCACAAGAAAGCCCACAAACAACTTGCTGAAGACAAGCAGACTAAGAACATGGATTGCTGAAACTATATCCTATGGTCTGATGAGACCAAGATAAACTTATTTGGTTCAAATGGTGTCAAGCGTGTATGGAAGCAGCCAGGTGAGGAGTACAAAGACAGGTGTGTCTTGCCTACAATCAAGCATGGTGGTGCGGGTGTCATGGTTTGGGGCAGCATGAGTCCTGCTGGCTGTGTGGAGCTACAGTTCATTGAGGAAATCATGAATGTCAACAAGTACTGTGACATACTGAAGCAGAGAATGATCCCCTTCCTTCAGAATTGACTGCAAGGCAGCATTTCAACATAGTAGTGACCCCCAACACACCTCCGAGACAAAAAGACATGGAAACTGGAGGTCTCTAACATTCACCAGCTTCAAGATGTTGTTATGGAGGAGGGAAAAGGATTCCAGTGGCTGCACCCTGTGAAGCTTTAGTGACTTCCATGCCCAAGATAATTAAGGAACTGCTGGAAAATAATGGTGGCCACACAAAATATTGACACTTTTGGCACAATTTGTGCATATTCACTAAGGGGTGTTCTCTGTTGCCAGCGGTTTAGACATTGATGACTGTGTGTTGAGTTATTTTGAGGGCCCACCTCATTTACACTTTTGTACAAACTGTAGACTAACTTCTTTAGATTGTATCAAAGTGTCAAATCTTCAATGTTGTCCCATAAAAGGATTTAATTCAATATTTACAAAAATGTGAGGGGTGTAGTCACTTTTGTGAGATAATGTATTATTCAAAAAGAGGGACAGATTGGGAACAACTACAAGATGTAATATGGAGTATTTCTAGAACTCACATTATTAGATCATGGTAACACCAATTCCAATGTTTCAGTGGGTTGTGAGAATATCCCTTAACTGGGTGAGCAATGATGTATGAGATCTGTCATATACAATGACAGGCTATATATTACCAGCTTAGATTTTGCTTATATGGGTATTTCCAGCTCATAAATGATCCCAATGTCCTAGGATATGCCATCATTTTATGATTGGTGGGAGTCTAACCTCTGGGACCCCTAAGGTCCGGAGAGAGTAGAGAATGTTTCACTGTTACTGCTTTCCATTCACAGGAAGCTGCAGCATGGAATATCCAGCTGTTTTTACAATACTGGAATCCAATTACCTGAAGATAATGAGGGCATCACAGCGAAGAACTGAGTGAAACATCACAACGGCATGGAGGATAAATCCAGTGAATCCTGGCACTGTTTGGATCTACATGTTGTCTAAAGTGAGTCTAAATAAGAAGCACAGTGACTTAAGCTAGCAACAATCTTGGTAAAGTGGTTTTCCCATCCGGTTTTCCTAGAACCTGCTCTTTACATCTGACTTCCTGTGCAGGCTGTGGGGGGTTCTACAGCAGTGAGTGACATTTCAGCTTTGCTAGAAGCTACTTCCAGCTTCTAGACTAGAAGAATGACACCAGTAAATCAGGATGTCTGGACTTAAATTTGACATAGCAGAGCTGAATTTCTCATAAGAGGAAACTGCTTTGAGGGGGCAGTCAGGAATATACAGTATTATAACTAAAAATATTATATAAATGGAGAGAAAATAAGATTCAGCATATATCCATATAAAATTTAGTGAGAAAGAAAACTTGTATGCTGCCGAGAAAATCAGTATTGTTATTATTTATTTTAAAGTGCCATTAATTCCAAGGCACTGTACATTTGAAAGGGGTTCACATACATAACCCAAATACAGTACAATAATAACACTAAATAAATAAGAAAGGCTACAGAGGAAGAGAAGGTCCTACCTGCAAAGGCTTAAAATCTACAAGGGAGGAGGAAGGAGTCAAGGTGAGAGACAGATCAGTGGGATTCTTCCACATTGACACTGTTATCTGTGTACTTACAAACAAAGATAACAGTTTTACTGAGCAGATATGTGCTCTCTGAGCCTGACAGGGTGGCTCAAGTCTTGTGAGCTCTCCTTGTTCAGTAACCAACATATGATTAAAGACTAATCAAATTTCCAGCCCCAACACTGTTAGGCCGTGTTCACACGGCTTATTCCCGACGGATTTGTGAGCCGTATTGAGCTCACAAATCCGCCGTGAAAAGGGGCGGGACGGGGCGGGGCCGGAGCGCGGCGGGGGCGCCGCTCCCGGCCCCATAGACAATGCATTGTTTACGGCGCGTCCGCGCCGTAATAATGTGCATGTCACTTTCTCCCCCCGCGGCGGGATTCGCCGAGCGGGGAGAGCGACGGATTCCACTGTTCTCTATGAGAGCATGGATTACCGTAATTGCTGATGGCCCGTACTGCAGCGCAAATTGCGCGCCGTACTGCAGAATAAGCCGTGTGAACGAGGTCTTATAGTCTGTAACTTAGGAAACCCTCTGTGAACAAGAAGGGAAAAAATCGACTCTAACCTTGAAATGAAGCAAAAGCAGATCTAAATGTACTTGGTAATAATGTTTATTTGTCTTTGCCTACATGTTTAAAGCTAATCAAAAACATAAGAATACCCCTTCAGGAGCAAGTTTGAGTGCAGCAAAACAGTAGCCTCCAGAGGCCAAGCATGAAAGTGCAGCACAAATTCTTCACAGTGAAACAGCAGCCACTAATGGTCAATTCTTAGAAAGACAACGTCATCCTAACAACAGTGGAGCTGCAGTTCCCCAGCACAGTGGGTGGCCAGGAACCACTGTCCAGGGAAAGACAATCAAGTGGCCACAGCTCTGGATCAGAGTTGCAAGATTAAAGTAATATACCGTCAGTTCATGAAATGTGAATACCTGTTTATTATTATTATTATTATTATTATTACTACTAATAATAATAATAATAATAATAATAAAATAGAGGGATTGGGAGTGACTTAATAAGATGCTGTAAGGTTGTCACAGGTATCTGGAGCCGACTGCATCCCACAGCTGCTGGAGGGTGTGTGGGGGAGGATCCATAGAGCAAACACAACCATCGAACTGATCTCACAGATGCTCAATTGAGTTCAAGTCTGGAGAATTAGGGCACAGGGTAACACTTATAAGTTTTGGTCATGTTCTTCCATCCAATATCAAACATTTCTAGCTGTGTCTTACTGGAAGATCCCATCTGCCACAGGGAAGACAATCAGCATGTATGGTTGTACATGATCTGCAAGGATGGATTTATACCTGTCAGTTAAGTGTGGCTTCAACATGGATGAGTGGGCCCAGAGAATGCCATGAACATTTTCCTGAGACTGTTATGCTGCCAGCACCATAAGCTTATGTTCTTTCAGTAATGGTTGCAGGATGTTTGTTTCTGAGGTTTCTCGCCTGACATGCCAACCATGCCATTTGCTTGATGAAGCAGAAAATGAGCAGAGGTCCAATTCCAAGACTGCCACAAAAAGTGAAGCAGTTTCTGCTGATGTCACTTTGTTAGCAGAGGTGCAGTAACATCCATCTGCTTTGTAGCCTCATACACAGTAGGGTTCACTGCCCTGTTGTTTTAGACATGTCAGCCCACTGGGTCATTTTGGCGGTGAGCTGCTCCACTGTTGTGTGTCGGTCCACTCTCACGCACCTTCACAGTGCATGTTCTCCTCTCACATCAATAGCATGTGGTGCTCGGCAGTTTCCCTGTTGCTTATCCACAATGGTGCCATTTGTCCCCTACAAAATACTTTCACCAGGGCAGAAGTGAACAGTTAACAAACTACACAGTTTCAGAAATACTGATATCTTTTGCCCAGAAGCCAATAATACCCATGACAGCAAAAAGGGATATGAGTGCAGACAGTCTCTCACACACCTTAAATACCCACCAAGCCAGCTCACTACACCTGACCTCCTTCTTGAGATACATGCTGCCGACCCAAAAGCAGTAGGGTCCTCATAATGTGACTCAACTGTGTAGTTTTAAACTGCATATGCATTCTGAGGGCATTGATGGAACTGAAAGCAATGCAGTAACTGCAAACATTACACCCCTAGAGCATGACCTTTTCCCA
Source organism: Phyllomedusa bahiana (assembly GCA_025379985.1). Lineage (NCBI taxonomy): Eukaryota > Metazoa > Chordata > Amphibia > Anura > Hylidae > Phyllomedusa > Phyllomedusa bahiana. The sequence continues at coordinate 15,986 of JAODAL010028560.1, forward strand.
TAGAAATCAGTAAGAAAGCAAATCCGCTATGCCAGCAGGACACAAACCAAGCAGGAAGGGGCACAACATCAAATATATCTCACCAACATCTTTACCTTCATCTCACAGTGACTAAATTGTTACGGCATTTTCAGAAGGAATAAACTCATCCCAAACTGATATCTGCCATATACCATTAATAAGTGTCTTCCCTCTAATACTCGCCAATAGCAGCAAACACATTTTTCATCATCTGCCACAGAGGACCAATATAATATGTTAAGCTCCTATAGCAGCAAATATCATCCAAAACTTGACATTTATAGACTAGATATCATTGGCTGTCATCTAGAATCTCTATAGGAATAATTTAAGTGTGATTAATTTGCTTTCACAAAGCAGTAAAACAGCAAGACAAGAATTGTACTTACATGTTATCTGTAAGAAATACAGAATTATGAACACTGAAATACTTATGAGGTATATTTTGGTATAATGTATATAGAAGGTATTTCAATTGTACAATCTAAGATGGAGGCTCTAAGATGAATCACATGGCAGTTGAGACTGGTTGTCCTGATGCCTTTCACTTGCTAATTAAGGTAAAACAATAGTGCTCAGGATAACATTTTATAACCTGACTGAAGGTGGAGACTAAAAGTGTGCAAAGCCTCATGGGTAGATGGGGGCAGGTATCGTCTTGAGATGGGGGCAGGTATGGCCTATAAAATAGACCAGCATGCTTTTGGACAGGTTTTTGTCTTGGGAGGAAGCCAGCAGACACAGGGGACACATGGCTTTGCACTGCACAGGAGTGGAGGCCTGGATGGTAATATAGCATTGTACTTTGGTTATATTATTTGTATGATTTGTAACTGCCATTGATATTTGGTTGTGTAGAGTTTATGTAACATTTGTTGTTTCTTTCTTTCTGTTTCTGTAAATCTCCATACTCTTTAATAACCATAAATCAATTTCATATACTATACAATAAACGTTTTTATACGCTTACATTTGCGTCTTTCATTTATTGCACTTAACCTTTCGAATCTAACCCAGTAAGAGGGTGATTGTGTATATACAGTATATGTTTTTATGGATACATATTTATTTATGATATTTATATGAATATATATATGTATATGATACAGGGAATTTCTTACATATCCCCTACAACACGTTGCCTCTAGTTTATAATGTCTCACTGATGGAAATCGTAGAAGCTGACTTTAAAGTGCAAGTGATTATAGTACTTTTCCATTGAAATTTATGTTCCTCTGGTAAAAGAGCAATCATTATTAATACAAAGAATATTACGTGGGTTATTTTTTCCAGACGATTTTTATAATTACTTTTGAGGTTGAAAAGAACCCAGAACAGAAGAATATTTTACTTTTAGAAGTTATCTTTTTGCTGATGACAAATGACCGAGTTCAACACATTGTGAGGTCTCGAAAAATGGCCACATACACCTCCAATTGGTTTTAAAAAAAGAGGAGCTTCTTTTAAAGAAATTAATAGAACTATAGCTACAGTTATTTCAATGTTGTAATTAAACGGTTGCACCATGTGCATCACATGGATCCCCACATTCAGTTCATCTTGTCCGATCAGAAAAACTCTTGGCCTTATAGCCTATTAGCGATTTGAATCCTGTGAGCTCCAGTGCCAAATCCATAACAGATTTTCCCACATCTACCATGGGCCATTTTTTTATAGGGAAGTCTCCTTTCTGGCAGAAAAGCCTTTCAACTCCTTAACAGTAAACCTGTCAAGTGGTTTATGCTGTCTTATCTGAGAGAAGGATGTGACAGAGGGAGAGAAGCTGAGCTCTAATATATAGGGTTATATAACGAGACCAAAATGCCTCAAAACCGAGAGAATTTGGCGCTTAGATATCTGATAAAAATGCCAATAATCGTATCTGGATGGATAAAATAAAAGGTAGGTCCGTTTTATTGGCATTAAATTATATATCAGTGAATAAGTTCAACGCGTTTCATACGCTCTCTTGGTGTGCTTCATCAGGAATAAATGTTACATATTTATGAGATCCTTAAATAGCCGACAGTGAGAATACATCCGGTACTACACACGAATGCAATAGTTAACATCCGTTTACAATATTCTGATTAAACCATAATTATTGTGACAGTAGTATTCCCAATACAAAAACTGTGTATTAAAAGCAATGTATCTAAAACAATATAGATTTTACCTCTCTCTGAGTTCAGCGTTCATATGTTCAGTGAGGACGCGCTTCTCACTGTCCCGGAAACTGAACATCAAAAAGGTTACGTAAAAGGGGTAAGTAAGTGCTATTCTGATCTAAAAGAGGCGCTTAGAATAATGTGAACGGGCGTAGATTAGTGTAACAGCCTCTGTAATGATTGCTGCTTCTTAACATACATCGTTCCATAAAAATGTAAGATATCCAAAAAGCTGCTAAACAAAGTAACAACTACATATATGTGTAATTAAAAACTTATATTAAAGCTTATATCAGACTAGACTATGTTTAATTTGCAAGATGCTAATTGGTATATATATGCTAATTAGCATTTTGCAAAGTAAACAAATTAAACATATATATGCCAATTAGCATCTGTCACTTGGCAACTCGGAGCTTCAACTCCCTCCATAAGTTTTCTATGGGATTAAGGTCTGGAGACTGGCTAGGCCGCTCCATGACCGAAATGTGCTTCCTTTTGAGCCACTCCTTTGTTGCCTTAGCTGTATGTTTTAGGTCATTGTCTTGCTGGCAGACCCAACCTTGAGTGCAGCAGAAATTCTTGTGTACCCTTGGCCAGATCTGTGCCTTGCCACAATTTTAGCTCTGAGCTGTTTGGGCAGTTCCTTAGATCTCATGATTCTCATGTGCTCTGTCATGCACTGTGAGCTCTTATATAGACAGGTGTGTGCATTTCCTAATCAGTTAAATTAAACACAGCTGGACTCCAATGAAGGAGTAGAACCCTCTCAAGGAGGGTCAGAAGGAAATGGACAACATGTGAGTTAAATATGAGTGTCACAGCAAAGGGTCTGAATACTTATGACCATGTGATATTTTAGTTTTTCTTGTTTAATAAATTTTAAAAAATATCTATTTCTGGTTTCTTTCTTTCAAGATGGGGTTCAGAGTGTACATGGGGTGCAGAGTGTACATTAATGAGCAAAAAAATGAACTTTTTTGATCTTACCAAATGGCTGCAATGAAACAAAGAGTGAAAAATGTAAAGGGGTCTGAATACTTTCAGTACCCACTGTAAATTTGGATGTCAAAATATTAGCCAAAATACTGGTGATGAGACTCAACTCTATAATTCTCTCTATTATTGGGGTGGACCAATTAGGGTTTATGCCTGGAAAATCCACAGACATAAACTTGAGAAGGCTGTATACAAATTTGCAAATAAAGCATGATAATTCTGGATAATGTAAAAGCCTTTGATTCGATAGAATGGAGATTTATATGGGCGGTACTGCAATCGATGGGCTTCCCCACAGATTTTCTCCAGTGGCTACACATTCTATATTTGAAACCAACAGGTAACATTCTAGTAAATGGTTACCTGTCTAATCAGTTCTTTCTCAATGGGGCACTAGGCCGGGTTGTGCCCTATCCCCTCTTTTGTTTGCGTTGGCTATAGAGCCTCTGTCGCTCCTTATTAACATTAACCCGTTGATATGAGGGTGGGATATAATGGGGGTAACGTAAAAAGTCTCCCTGTATTCCGATGATCTAATAGTATACCTTGCAGACCCCTTAGACCTCATTGGAAGCCTTTTGGGGCTTTCTCGGGTTTAAGAGTAAATTGGTCAAAATCTGTGTCATTTCTTGTAGATGATGTGGATAAGGAGGAAATCTCCACAAGATGTCTCGGATCAATTTAGATACCTCGGCATACAGATTCACTGGGATGTGAAACAATTTGGGGCCCTCAATCTCTCTGTAGCGATGCAGGAAATCTCAAGAAGGTTGGTGGCCTGAAGATCCCTGCCTTTAACACTTGTGGGACGTATTACTGTTATTAAAATGGTGCTTTTGCCCAAACTGCTGTATTTACATAGAGCAGCAAAAATTTGTCTCCCTCGACTTCACTTTCAGACACTGGACAGACTGATCTCATCGTTCCTGTGGCATGGGGGAACCTCTAGAACAGGCAAATCCACGTTAAGGGCTCTTTATGAAGATGGGGGACTAGCGCTTCCAGACTTTTATATATATCACGTGGCGGTACAACTATCTTACGCGGGGTGGTGGATAAGGGCAGACAGGAATAATACAGTGGTGGTACTAGAGGCTGCTCTGACAGGCTCCTAAGAAGCACTGGCGAATTTATTGTTCACATGTTTACTCTCCATTTATGTTTATCTGCCCTCGGCTCTATATAAAGTCAGGTATTTATATTATATGCATATCTACTCATATGTTATGGATCTATTTAAGGTTGGTTATTTATATTGATGTGTATATATACTATTATTGCTGATTGGGCTAATGCTTGAATCTATATATAATTGTTACTAGGAGTGGGACTTTGTGTACACGCATTTTGTGCAGTATCATTGCCATTATTTTTTATGTGAATTTTATATAATCTTTTGTATTCTTGGCTCTAATAAAGATTGATTTAATATATTAGTTTTTTAGTGGTTCTGTAGTAGTAGGTGTTATATGGATATAGTTTTGGACAAGTTGTGATTTGTGGTTATTGGCCCAAGAATATTTTGTAGATGGTACACGTTGGGTTAATACGTCATTCAGTTACGCCAATGACTTCTGAGCTAGCCTGGAATAAAGAGGTTCTCCTATAAGGCTTCTGGGAAAGCCCTGTCAGGCGACTAAAGGATGCGCTGGCTGGTAGAGAGCTTCCTGCTACTCCAGGCGACCTCATTGCTTTGGGCTCCAGAATTGATACCCGTTTCGCTGAGAGATGATTAGAACTTGGCCAGCAAAAAGAGTCATATTCTCATGATGGATCTCTGCAAGTGGAGAAAGGTGGTTTAACAGAGAAAGAATGCACCTGCACATGCAGTTTGAATCTCTGCCTATATTGTGGTGGCAAGGAATATTTCCTAAAAGACTGCCCCATTCTTCACATAAATTCCAGCAGTTAGGTTACATGGAAAAGGCAATCTTAGGCAAATATGCGTCCTCTCCATGCCTGACTTTGCCGGTCACTCTCAGCTCCTCATCCGGTGTGTTCAAGTTTCTGTCTTCCTGGATTCTGGTTCAGCAGGAAATTTCATTAATTCGCCTTTGGTTTCCAGATACCAACTGCCAGTTACTCGTTTAGACAAGCTTCTGATAATCTCTCCTGTCAATGAAGAGGTAATAAAGGGCTCTGTTCTGTACTGTACCGAACCACTGACTCTACAGGTTAGGGCAACGAACAAGGAAAAGATGATGTTCATTGTTCTCCTACGCCTCACTTTGGCAGTTCGCCTGGGTCTTCCTTGGTTGCAGCTACATGTTCTGGACTGGAAACCAGACAAGGCCACTTGCTGGGATCAGCAATGCACCTTACTCCACCCTATCTGGTGCAGTCTTCTTTTTCACCTACACCTCCAACTCTACTTCCAGGTCTTTCTGTTCTGTACCCAGAATTCACTGATTTCTTCTGTGAGAAACAAACGGAGATTAAACAAGATCACCATCAAGAACCCATATCTGCTACTCCTGAGCTCTTTGATCGACTACGAGGGGGCCAATATCTACACCAAGCTCGACTAAGAGGGACTAATGAAATATATCCAAATTAAATCCAAACCACCAGATCAGAACCTTAAAATCATTCAGACCACTAAATAAATCACTCCCTGACTAGATCCCTAAGATAATAAATCCCCCTAAACTAATTCTGAACCCAGACCAGATTTCAAAATTGATTCATACTCCAGATCAGACAAAAAATACCTAAAAGGTTATTTATCTACCTCTACTCACTTTCTATTTCCCTAGTTTTCAGGTCCTGACACCAGTTAGTGAGAGAACTTAACAGGGTTAGCATGAAAGACGGATCCATTGACCTACATTTTCTGAGGAGCATCACAACAAATTCTGAATGCAATAGAAATAATGCAGAAGAGGAATGCGAGGAGGATGCACAATGTCATGACTAACAGCAGTGTGGAGTGAGGAGAATTTAGACGAATACCAGCCTGGCAGGTCAGAGCAGTTGTCACTAGTGACTAATGTGTGGCTTATCACTGCCGCTTCTTAGCATCAGGACCTTGTGTGACCATCTCTCACAGGCTATACAACCTTATTACTAAGTAAAGGGGCAGCATTCAGTTGCATAAGGAAGACGAATTGCTTTGTCTTGTCACACTCTGCAGATTATAAACAATGGGCCTTATCATAGATTATTAACAGCCAGTAAGAGGTAATTTCATGCCACTAATGGCACAATTTATCTTTGGTGTTACTATAGCTTGATCATCCACAGGCAAACAACATTGCACTTTTTGCATTTCATCAAACTAAGTAACTGTTGTAATACCAATAGACTGACATCAGTGTGAGGGTATTGCAGGAAGGATACTTGTTTGGCCTAGCAGCCTCATCTGATGGTCAGTGCCGCTTGGTGACAGAAGCTACCAGAAACACCTTGTGGCTTGAGCTCTGCAGCAAGGTTTTATACTGAACGTTAATCATCGGAACCTCCCATGCTCATCTCCAAGATTTTGCACTTGCTGTACCAGTGCTCTGGGACATACTACCTCATAAAATCAGGCAAACTCATAACCTTCAAGTTTGAAGCGCACCCTGAGAATACATCTTCTTAGGCAGGTCTACCAACATCCCTAATTGCTAACCCACAAAATTCTGTCAAACACATCACTGACATTCCCACACTTGGGCATTCATAGGCACTAATCTGTATATAGATGTACTGTCTGGTTAGCTGGTTCATCCACGTCTATGTAAACTACTCCGTATTTATGAAACATGGCTGGACCATTGTGTAAACCAAACACTTCTCACCCTTCATCTCACCCATACACCCTAATAGATTGTAAGCTCTTATGAGCAGGGCCTTCACACCTTGTGTCTGATTTGTAAGTAGCTTTTTCTGTATTATGTTTGTATTTACTTGTACTGTGTATTTGTTTGTCTGTACTTATATCCTCTAAATTGTAAAGCGCTGAGGAATATGTTAGCGCTATATCAATGAAGATTATTATTACTGAACAGAAGAGCACCATGCTGGACTGAATCAATAGAAGCTCCAAAGCAGCAGACTGCCACTGGTCATTAATGCGAACACATAACATCCTGTTACTCATGGATGTCATTCTAAAGGAAACAGCCATATATGTAATAGGTCTCAGCTCCTCAGGCGGCAATGCCACAGATTCACAGTTCTCATGGTAAAGAATGCTTTTCCCCTCTGGATATTGAATCTTTTTTTCACCAGATAGAGGGAGTCCCCCCTTGTCATTTGAGGGTGTTTTACATAAATACTTTTTGTTGGGGGCATTTGTATAGTTATATAAATTATTACTTGTATAAATTAACCATGTCTCTCTGTAGCCGTCTTTTCTCGAGACAAACTCATTTGCCAAATAGATGCCCAAACACTCCAATGTCCAGGTCCTCTTGCAATTTATGAACGACTTGCAATACTCAGCTTGGTATAATCTGCAAAAATAGAAACAGTGCTATTAATCCCCTCCCCGATATCATTAATAAATACAAAGAATAGAATAGTAGTACTGAGCCTTAGGGTCACCACTTACAACCGGGGACCATTCAGAGTAGAAATCATTTACCATCACTGTCTGTGTACTGTATGATCCGATATCCAGTTTTTAATCAAATTACACACTACTATATCTTACCCTGTAGACTTTAATTTACCCAATAATCGCTTATAAGGGACCATGTCAAACGCCATTGCAAAATCTAAAAAACACCATATCCACAGCCGCCCCGCTGTTCATAAAAACAGATCAAGTTGGTCTGACAACTTCTGTCCTTAGTAAAGCCTTGCTGGCAATTCTTGGTAGTCCCTTTTGAGCCCCTCAATTTTCCCACAATAGATGTTAAAGTTACTGGTCTGTAATTACCTGGGCAAGATCTAGAGCCCTTTATGAAGCTGGGATTACCACATTTGCCTTGCACCAGTCTCCTGACACTATACCAGTCACCAGAGAATCTCTAAGTATCATGTACAGGGGCAGAGAAATAACCGAGTTCTTTAACCCCTTAAGGACCCGGCGTTTTTTGTTGTCAACACGTTCGTGTTTCCCTCCTCGCCTTCCCAGAGCCATAACTTTCTTATCTTTCCACCTTCATAGACCTATGAGGGCTTTTATTTTGCAGGACAAGATGTACTTTCTAATGGTGTTATTCACTAAACTATAGAATATACTGGGAAACCGCAAAAAAAATTCCAAGTGGGACAAATTGTGAAAAAAAAACGTATTTTCACCATGTTTGCGGGGGTTTTGCTTTTATGGCGTTCAATCTTCGGTCAATACAATGTGTAACCTGTATTCTACAGATGATACGCATCCGGCAATACCAAACATGTAGGGTTTCCGTTATGTTTTGGTACCGTAAAAAAATTCCAAACCTTTTCTATTTTTGAAATTTGCACCGCGGCGCCAGTTTGTGCAACCAATAACTTTTTTGTACTAAAACCTATGGACGTCAGTGAGGCGGCATTTTTTTGTGGCCCGAAGTGTACTTTTTATCACTAGCAGTTTGGAATGCATGCAACTTTTTGGATCACTTTTGTTCCATTTTTTAAGTGACGTAAAATGACCAAAAAACGCAATTTTGCCGTTTGGATTTTTTTTTCTTCTATGGTGTTCAGCGTACGGGATAAATGATGTTATATTTTTATAGATCTGACTTTTTCGGACGGGGAGATACCAAATATGTGTAACTTTTTTATTGTTTTATTGTTTTTATTTGTAAAATGGGGGAAGGGGGGTGATTTGAACTTTTAATACTTTTTTTTTTGCACTGTAAAACTTTATTTTATTTTATTTTTTTACTTTAACATTGAGGCCACCTATGGTAGGCAATGCATTAGACTGTACCAAGATGGCGGTTTCCCCACTTCCTGTCTGCGGACGGAAGTGAGGCAAACCAGGACATGGAAGTGACAGGAGCCTTCCCAAGGCTCCCTGCTGCCATGTCCGGGGGTTGGATCGCTACAGCTATGCTGTGGCGATGCCGATCACCCTGACGATCGGTGCGCGGCACGGATCGTCATTCATTCAGACGCCGCGGCCATCTTTGCTGCGGCATCTGAAGGGTTAAATATCGCGGGCGGGCGATTAGCCGCTAACACCCGGCGGCTGTGCGGGGAGATCACGGAGCGATCCCCCTGCAAAGCCCATTATGGACCCTGGGACGTTCTCATACGTCCAGGGTCCTTAAGAGGTTAAGAACTCTTGTGTGTAAGCCATCTGGGCTTGGAGTCTTATTAACATTCAGTTTATTTCCCTTGGCTGGGACCATTTCTACACTCAGCCAATATTTTATATCAGATGATGTATTAACAGTACTGGCACCACGTTCATCAGCACTGGCACAGCCTACATTGGCTACTTTCTGTTCTTTTGAATATAAAAGGCTAAATTACCCATTAAGTATCTCTGCCTTCTCCTGATACCCAATGACCAGCTCCCCATTACTGTCATTATAAGGTTCTACATGTTATGAATTTGGCTTTTTGCATTTACATGTTTAAAGAATTTCTTGGGGTTTTTTTTTGTTTTTGTCTTTTTGCTGTCCTCAGCCACCTGCTTTTCATTTTGTATTTTTGCTGATTTTATTAAGCTCTTTGTGATTTTTAAAGGCTAATGCTCTTTGAATCCTGTGGTTTTATGCTTCCAGATATAATAACAAAGATCTGGTTATTTGGCCTGTAAAAGTTCTTAAAGTTAAGTAAATACAACCTCAGATTAACACCAAAAACATGACAAATTACACTGCCATTATTTATGTAACAAAAACTAGGCTACAATGCAGAATCATTGTGTGAAAAAAATGAGGTCATCCATTCAACAGCTGAAGCTTCGCCAACACTGGATAATACAACAGGACAATGATCCCAAACACACCAGCAAATCAACAACAAAATGGCTGAAAAATGTAAAGAATTAAAGTGTTTCAATAACCAAGTCAAAGCCCAGAACCCAATTGAAATGTTGTAGCAGGACATTAAAAGAGCTGTGCATAAATAAATGACCATAAGCCTCAATGAACTGAAGCAACGTAAAGAGTAAAGAGTGAGCCAACATTCCTCCACAACTATGTGAGAGACTGATAAAGTTGTACAGGATATGATCACTTCTAGTTATTGCTGCTGAGAGTGGTTCTATATATTGAAGGCATGTAATTAGTTTTTACACAGGCCTTTTCCATTTTGGCTTTGTTTTTGTAAAATAAATAATGACACAGTGGAAACTGCTATGTATTGTTCATCTTGATGTATTCTACTAATTTAAATAAAGTTTAAGCAGCATATGTTCTTTATTATGTTCTTATGTGTAAAACCACAGAGATCAAAGAGGGTGTACTTTCTTTTTCTCATGACTATACAGTGGACCCTCAAATTACAATGACCATAGAATACAATATTTTTCACATACAATGGGCTTTCCTGTAACATTGTATGTTGAGTATGAAACAAATGTATAGCCAGCTCACCTGTGGAAATGACTTGGATGCAGGGATGCATGGAGAAGACAGCGGGCAGCTAGCTGGGAGATAAATCGTATTTCAATGAGTAGATATCCAGCACCAAGTAATAAAAAGTTCCATTCTTTATTGACGATCTATTAAAAGTTGAACATGTATAGCGGCATTGGCAATCCAACTGATGGGCTTCGGGTGATGTACCCTTTTTCGTAGCATACACACATCCATTAATGAAGGGAATACATAATATAAGAAGATAACACTGGGGTATTCTTAAACGATCCTATCCAGAAATAACGGAATTTCAGAATCCCTTTCTCATAAGTGCAAATAGGCCCAATAATTTTCAAAAAACACCAGTCAAGGCTGATGTAAGAGCCTCAAATAGGTATCCTACACAACAGACTCTAGAAATGGTACCTTCCCATGTCTACACTGTACACACTGCTTGTGAGAACAGTGTAGACATGGGAAGCATATATGAGAACATACTGTATATTCAGCACCCAAGGACTAGTAGAAAATTGGAGATCAAAGGTTTCTTCACATGTGATGTACCTTTGTGGTATATCTGATTAAGTGCTCTTGTGGCCTGTTATATGTGAGCGAGACCACTGAATGGGTCAAGGATAGACCGGCCAATCATAATTCCACGATTTGCTGTAATAAGACTTGGCACCTGATTCCTCATCATTTTATTGAAGCCAAACACAATATTGCCAAATTGAGGTTCCAGGTTCTAGAGCAAATAGTGAAATGGATGGAACCTCAAAGGGGCTCTACATCCTTGTGGGGTCTCCAAATTATCCTAGGATATAAAGGTGCATTGAGAAAGAGTTCACACCAAACACCCCAGTTGGTCTGAATACACTTTCTATCTTTATTCTCAAAATGGCAGGTTTTATACTCCTTTGTGTTAAAGAGATAAGAAAGCATCACATGGGCCTAACTGTTAGGCCATGTTCACACGGCGTAATTGCGGGGATTACCATAATGACTGGGACGTATTCCAGCCCGTACTGCGCGAATTACGGACTGAAATAAGTCCCATTTTAAGCCGTATGAACATGGCCTTAGTCTGTGATTGGTTATATCCTTATTTGGGATATATTCCCTTTAGCTCAGGAATGTCCGAATCTTGGGTGTAGTCCCAGAAGGCGATCTCTATAAGCATAATATGCAGCGGCCATTTTAGAAACACATTAGAGAGAAAAGTTATACAGGCATACGTGCCATAATACAAAGACATATGTAGTGTTATACTAACTAATACATTAAAATGGAGACACAAAGGATCACACATATAACACTTTTGTTCCCATCCACAATAATAGCATGATCTAGAAGGAGTGGTAATCACATTGGATTACTTAAAGAAAGAGATTCCTTTTGGATTTACAAGCTTGATACAATCAACCCCAATGGTCTAAATCACGAATGTGATTACATCTTTGCACGATAGTGATATATTGGAATAATCTGTTTTCCCTTTTCTCCTTAAAGCACCGATAGAAGTACAGGAATTTTTGTCAGGGTGAGATATAGGGCCACATGTATGAAACTGTTTAGGTCGAAAACTCACTCTTTTGCTCATAGTAAAAAAGTGAGTTTTAGACCTAAACGGGTTCATACATGTGACCCATAGTCCTCATTTTACTACATTTTCCCTTCATGTCATTCTATAACATATTTTCTTAGTATCCTATACTTTATTCCAGTCCCCTTCTTTGTTATATCTGTTCCTTTTTTTCAGTATTTTTTTTTCCATTTTTTCCTTTCCTTTTCTTTATCTTTTCCCTTTTTCCCCTTTTCTCTATTGGTGTTCCATCCCTTTTTTTTTTTTCTTTTCTATTTTTCTATTCCTTTAGTATTTAATTTTTTTTTCTTTTTTCTTTTTCTGATGTTCACATAACTATTCGCTCTACACATTCCTATTTGACTGGTTAAGATCACCTTCTTGTTATATGGTTTTATTACGGTAATTCATTCCTTTGCCTTTCCTTCTGTTTTATTGTTTTTTCCCCTTCTTTTTTTCTTCAATTTATTTTTTTATTTTCTGTTTATGTATGCATACTTATGTTCATCCTCCCCTTTTCCATTCCTCTTTTTCCTTCATACGGGGGCTCCTTTTCATTTATTTTTCCTCGGTTATTATCAGATTATATGCTGCTCAGTGCAGGATCTACCTTATGCTTCCCTACTTCGTTCCGCTTCTCTCTATCACTACACTTGCGCAGAGATGAGTTCTCACTTTAAGGGCATGTTCACACGGCGGTTTTGGCCACGGGTTTTGCCGCGGCCAAAACCTCGTCGAACCTCGCTGCAAACTCGAGTCTCCCGACGCGGGTTTGCGGCGTGGGCGCTGGGCGTGGTCTGGGGCGCGGCTTGCGGAGAGGGTTTGCCCCCATGCAAATTAATAGCAGGGGGCAAACCGCTCCGCGAGCTGCGGCCCAGCCGCCCACCACCAGCGGCGATGCCCGCGGCAGCACCTCGCGGCCGCCGCGCGGAGCACTCCCTGTCAAGAGTTCTCCACACGCGCGGGTTTGTCCGTGGCCCCGAAGCCGTGGCCAAACCCACGGCGTGTGAATATTAACGCGGTTTCCAATAGGAAACCATGTTAATAAACTAGCCGCGATTTGGGCGTGGTTTTGGTCACGGGACCGCGTCGGAACCCGCTGCCAGAACCACGCCCCAACCCGCCATGTGAACATGCCCTAAGACTCTCTGTGCCTGTGCAGACTTCTCACACAGTCGCGGTGGGACTGAGTGCACAGCAATAGCTTCGGCCGCGCCAGTATACATTCCCCTGCGATATACTTTGACAAGTTCTGCTTATCTTAACTTTATTCTCTGTCCCCCTATGTTCTCCTTTTGTCCCCCTGGTCCTTATGAGTTTTCGACTACCATTGTTTTCATCCTGCCCAGTATACTTATATGCTCTTTCTTTAGCCATCATCAGGCACTTTTGATTTTTAACTACATAGGGGCATCTAGGTGCTATTGTAGGGTGACATCCTCATCACTATTTATCAGTGCTGCATTATATAACAATGCTATGCTTTTATTCTTTTATTTCTTATGTGTCACCTGAAAAACTAAACATGCATACTAAGTGGTATATAACCTGTGGCTCTATTGAATTGTCCTTACTTCAAAGTTCAGAATAGACTATGACCCAGTTGTGATGTTTTTTCTGCTTTAGCAAATATAGACTCTTTTGCAGGAATATATGCATTCTCTTGTGTTCATGTATTTATATTTATTTATTTATTTATTCATGCTATTTTTTAATTACACATCCTGTATATATGAATTTGTACATATATATTATCATTGTAATTCCTTCATTGTAATTTTCCTTTGTGTATTTGTTGCTATTTTTGACATGTATGAATAAGGTCACTCTGACTAAAAAGTCACTCTGTCACTATAAAGAAAACTCAGTGTGTGGCACTTGATCACGATTTATTAATAAGTAATCACTTTGCAGTCAAACAAGGAGCGCTGTTGAATTATGTATACATTTTAAGTATAAGATATTCTTTATTATGTTCTTATCCATAAAACCACAGAGTTCTTTCTTTTTCTCATGACTGCACAGTGGTCCCTTAAAATTACAATGGCCTCAAGATACAATATTTTTCACATACTATAGGCTGTCCTGGGACATTGTATGTTGAGTAATATTTCCAGATTCAATGTGCCAGACACTGATCCAGCCAATTATCATGAACATTTCACTTGTTAAAACATCTGTATTAGTGAGGTGCATGCAGTGATATACGGTATAGTTGCGCATCTCTACAGTACAGTGCAGTACTACATGTCCTGTACTGCTCTTACATGTATTAGTGAGGTTGCCCTGCAAATGATTGACTGTCTAGTAGCGCCTCTTACAGTTTCAGTGCGGTACTGATGTCCTGTACTGCTCTTACATGTATTAAAGCAGTGCATTTCAGTGATTGGCGGTCTAGCACCTCCTTAAAAGTATAGTGCGGTATACATGTCCTGTACTGGGTCTTACATGTATTAGTGAGGTACTTGCAGTTAATGGTGGTCTAGTTGTGCCTCTCTACAGTACAGTGCGGTACTACATGTCCTGTACTGCTCTTACATGTATTAGTGAGGTACTTGCAGTTAATGGCGGTCTAGTTGTGCCTCTCTAAATTACAGTGCGGTACTACATGTCCTGTACTGCTCTTAAATATATTAGTGAGGTGCATGCAGTGATTGGTAGTCTAGTAGTACCTCTCTACAGTACAGTGCGGTACTACATGTCCTGTACTGCTCTTACATGTATTAGTGAGGTGCATGCAGTGATTGGTGTTCTATAGCACCTCTCTACAGTACAGTGCGGTACTACATGTCCTGTTCTGTTCTTACATGTGCCAGGATGAGCGGAAACTTTGGGCACCAGGTGAGGGTGCCCTATTTTCCTTTTGTTCTGGTCCATTGTGTACATGACCCAAAGAAGCTTCTGTCTTCAAAATAAAAAATGATTTCTAGCTTCCAGCAACTCTTTTTGATGTTATAGGTAAGGACGTGCTTTATCTGTATTATCTGCATAATTTTGTTTAATCTTCATTTTGCATTATGTTGGGTGACATTTTGGCGCCCCAGAACCAATTACCAGCTTTCCATAGAGTTAGGGCGCGTCCCCACGGCACAGGATAAATACCGGTTGGTTTATCCGACCGGTATTTGCACCGTTTTCGTGCCGTGCACACGGCCGCAGGGGGGCGGCTTTTCTCTGCGATTAGCGGAGAACACCCCTTTCGCATAGACATGTTCATATTCCGCCCGAAAACCGGACAGAAAAATGAACGTGTTCTATGGTTTTCGGACCGCCGGCGGTCTGAAAAACCGCCGGGCGGAAAACCTTTGCAGTGGAGACCGCTGCACGGGTTTTCCGTAGACGTCCATTTTAAAGTTTGTCAGACGGTTTGCAGACGGTTTTCAAAACCGAAAATGGTCTGTAAAACCGGCTGAAAACCCGTGCTGTGGGGACAAGCCCTTATGGTTTCAATATTTAACGGTATCCCCAAAACTATTAATATTGTTTGTTAATGGACCATTATTATATTGCATATAATTGCTACAAATGCTGCTGTTTCAATAGGTCACATCTATAGGTGAACAGAGAGGTGTAGCTAAGGGTCGGTCTTAGTGTAAAACTTCAGTTAGGCCCCCACACCATCACCACCTTCCCAACCTCGTAGAAGCACATATCTCCCTTCACTGACTGTCCAGTCCACAAAAATGTCTACCACAGAATATTCATTTATTTCATTTAAAAATACCACTTTACACCCTTTAACGCATGCTGTAATAACAAGTCAGTAAATGATTGGGATTTTTTATTCATATTTTTAGGCCAAGATCTGTAGTGGATTCAACAGACATAGTTTAAATGTTTTCATCCTATTTCTCTGTGTTACAACCTGCTCCAACAATTTTGCTTTTTCCTAAAAAAAAAAAAAATACTGATTTTTTCATCTCACCCCCTGATAATGCCACCATACATTGCTCATGTATCCATGACATGCAAACTCCACCCCCACTTCTTCAGCTGCCGATTGACAGCTTTTGCTTATTAGTGTGCATTGGTAGAAAGCTGTCGATCAGCAGCAGAGGGTTGAGGGCAGGGCAGAGGTATTTAGCTTGCTTACCATGAGTATATTACATAGAAGCTCTAATGTTAGATATGGGATTTAAACAACTATCATCAACATGGAAATTATATGCATGGAAATTGACTTACAGTGCAAATTTTTATATCTGCAGCTTGCCAGTTTTTGCTACAGAAAGGGGAAGGATGTCTTGCAAATTTTGATCATTGACTTTAATGCAGAAGTGAAAATCTAGTAAAGAACAAAGCCAACCCGACCTAATCGACAGGACAGGACTGAATGGGATCCACCTCCAAATCAGATTGCAAATAAAGTATAGCAAGTCCAAAATCCAGCAGACCAAAGTAGGAATAAAAACATAGCTTTATTCCAAAACTGAAATAAACATCACGCAAATGGACAGGCACAATCACTCACGCGTTTCAAACGTACATCATGTTTTTAATCACAGAATGGTGTAATGCATACAAGAAGTAAATATACTAGTAGTATCATAGGGAAACACCTAACAGGCAAATAGACCTAGTTACTCACCTTTTGTGAGAAGCTCAGTGAACAGAGAACCAATAGAAAAGGTTCCTCCCACGAAATGATGAACGCTGAAAACGTCAGCAGTGAGATCAAAAAACAAAAACCACAACTTTCAATCTGCCCCCCTTTTAAAATTCGGACGATTTAAAAAAAAAGGAAATGCTGCTATTAAAAGAAGCTGATAAAAGGGAAATTTTTTATAAAGTAATCCCTTGAAAAGGGAGGGCCCCGGGGAACCAATGCAGGGCGCTGAAAAACCCTTTTGGAAATGATTTTTTAAAACCAGTTTTTTAAAAATTTTAAAGTGAATTTTTTTTCTTTAGATTGTGGTTTTTCCCCTGGACTTATTTTTTTTTTAGAATCTGCAATCAAAATTTTTTTGATTTTTCCTTAGCCATTTACGGGGCCCCCTTTCCGTTTAAGTGTTGTGCCCAAACGAAAGGGATTTGCAGCAGTCAATCACAGGCTATAGCAGAAAAGGGTTTTCCCAAAAAGGGCACCCCAGAAGCTGAAAGTCAGGGGGCAGTTTAAAAGCCCGGGGTTGAAATTGGACCATTTGGGGAGAGCGAACTGTTTTTTTTTCAGTTCACCCAATCCCCCCAATAGAACCTCCCAATCAAAATCAGCATGAGTTGGTTTAGATTTTTTTGGTTTGCCATTCCTGGGGTTTCAACCCGAAGATTTACAACAGCATTATCTGCAGAAAATCTGACTCATGTGAACATAGCCTAATTCTGACCAAGGTAACTCCAAACTGAATGAATTCATGGATAGCAGACTGATGTTTCTTCACAAATCTATTACTGGGGTTGTCCAGCCAACCAGAAATGTATGTATGCTGTATGTAGCCTCCTTTCTACAAAAACCAAGCAGCGGGCTTTTTCCTTTTTGAAACTGTTTTTTTTCCCCCTGTGGGGTTTAATGTTCCAGGCAATCTTCACCCCGTAGGGAACAACGCTTTTCTATGTGTCTCGGGCCCCTTTGAAGGGCCCCCGAACGCATCAACAATTAGAATTTAGTTAATCACTGCCGGCAATGAGGGACACGCAGGACTTTTCACATGGGATCGCCAAGCATGTTTGCATCACGCCGTGGGTCCATCTTGGGAGCGAAAAAAAATTTTGCATGTAATTTCTTTGATCCCCATCCGCAAGAAAGCCCCCGACAGGCGCGATGCAAACCAAAAGCAGGGGATCTTTCATTTTAACGCCGCTGCGGTGTTCCTCATTGCGGGAAAGTGTTTAAACCACTGCTAATTGTTAGAAAAAACATTGCAAAGACGCCATGGGGGGGGGGAAACATACCCTAAAGGTATTCACATGCGAGTTAATTTTACTTGTTGCATTATTTATCAAAAAACCCTTTTTAGACAAATGTGGTTTTCCCAAATAGTATTAACATGGTTTTGTATATGGATTAAAGGAAATTTACTCCGGGTTTTTTCAGTAAAAAATGGTTTTTACAAAATTTGGGCCCACGGAAAAACTTTTCTGGGGTCTAAAAACTCTCTTTTTTTGCCCATAGAAAGAAATACAGAGCCCCCCTTTCTTTTTCCCAGAGCACTATATTTAATAAAAAGGGGCGCCCTGTTTTGGTTTTTTATGGGGAAACCCAAACGGGATTTTAGACCTAGAAAAGGTTTTCTTACATGTTCCCCAATGTTTTATTCATTCCCTTTGTACAAATTTTTAAATTTTCCCCCAACGGGGGAAAATTCCCAAAAGAATGAACATTTTTTCTAATTTTTGGAGGGGAAAAACACCAACCATTTCTATTTTAGATGAGTATTTTAAGTCTGAATCCATGTGGAATCTGGTTTTAAAAAACCACCCTGGGGGACTTTCCCCAAAAACTACAAGCCCCAGGATCCTTTGCTGTTTTTGTCTATTTTCCTTTTTGAAACTTTAGGGCGCCATGTATGAAACTTAAAAGGGCCCAAAAACCCCACTTTAACCCAAATTACCCCCAAATCCTCCCCCCCCCTTAAAAACCTTTTACACCAAAAGAAATTTTAGATTCGCTCTATTTTAAAACAAAAAGGGCCCAAAGTGAATTTCCCCCCCCCCCCCCCCCTAGCCCCCGGTTTTTCTTACATGGGGCCCATAGTTCCAGTTATTCCACCTTCCCTCCCCCCATGTAAAACTTTTTTTAAACCCCCCCCAACACCCCTTCCCCTTGTTCCAATCTATGGTTCCTGGGCCATAACATTTTAGGGGTTTTCCGGTGGGGAGGACAGAAAAACAAATGAGTTTTCTGTTTTTAAAAACATGATTAGAGCTAAAAGGAAAAACCCCCAAGAAAATGAATGAAATACCTTAAAAAAAGCCAAACATGTTACTTAATACCATAGTTGCCAACTTTTGAAAGTGGAAAAGCAGGAGATTGAAGAGGGCAGCGCACGTAGCCAGGTAGATGCCCCCTCTAGCCAGGTAGTGCCCTTATAGCCAGGAGTAGGCCCCCCCAACCAGGAGGGGCAGTTCGCGACTGTGGGATGCGGCCACAAAAGTCAGGGAGGGAAAGGGGGGCGGGTGAGCGGCCCCCCGGGGGGCCCCTTTTACCCGCCTGTAGGAAACGGGCCCGGCGGCGCCCCGAGTACGCACCACCTATTTTGGGGACCGCGGGCATTTTAAAAAAAACCCCCCTGCATGCTGGCGGTTGGGGGGGGTTTTTCCCCCAACCCCTGCCGGGGTGGCGGGGAGGGGGGGGGGGGAAAAACCCCCAAAATTTCGGGGGGCCTCCCCCAAAAGGGGGGAGAAATTTGGGATGTTTGTTTGGCCCGAAAAAAGAACCTTGTTCCACTATCTGTTTTTTGAGTATTTTCAGCCAATCTAAATCGCTAAACCCCAGTCCCCCCCTCTATGGGCCCAATTTTTCCCACTGTAAACTCATATATTTTAAAACCCCGACCCTTTCTTTTATTTCATTCTATTTTAATTGTTTTTGGGGGTTTCTCCCCAGTAATTTTAGTCCAAAACTGTTTATTTTTGCATTTTCTTTGCCCATTTAAGCAACAAGGAGTTAAAAACAGTTTGTAACCCGAAATTTGGGTAAGGGCTTCAGCCATGTCAGCCAATCAGGGGGGGGGCTCTCTTTTTCAGCCCGAAAAAAAGTTTTGAAACTGGAAAGTTCCGGAAAACAGGGGGTGCAGCACGGGCTCCAAGAGGGGCACACGGGGGCGCGGCCCCGTACTTTTCAGCTTCTAAATTCAACCGTATCCAGAAAGGGAAAAAAGGATTTCCCCGGGCCCCACTTAAAATTTCCCGTAGGATCCAAATTTTATTATTTTTAAAAGCCCACTGGGCCAATCCCAATTTTTGTTTGAGGGACCCCCCAACTCCGACTTTTTTCGTCCTGGCTTCCCCCGTCAGTGGTCCATTTCGTCTTCCAACCCCGTAACCAGTGGGGCGTTGGGGAACGTCAAGTTTTCCCGGTTAAGTTCAATATTTTTTATCCCTTTCCTCATTCAGCTGAAGGCCTCACCTCTGGAAACAGGTCTTTTTAAAAAAATCTTTTTTCTAACTCCCAAACTACCCCCAAAAATCTCAAGATTCTAAAAAAATACTACTTTTCCCGAGAAAAACCCCCATCTCCCCACCAGTACTAAAAAATTTCTTTAAAAACACTCCAAATCCGATTTTTCACTAATTGGCTCCCCTTAAAAAACCCGTATTTTACCGTGGCCTACCCACGAGAGACTGTAAACCCTTTACTCTTTTATTATTCCAAAATTCCAGGGTTCTTTGTAAAGCAACTGCAACCCCCCAAGCCCACATTTGCAAATGACGGGCCCCAGCTGTGTGGGTTGTGGGGGTTGGGGGTAGCAGGGAAAAATTCTTCATCAGGGAGGGGGCCCGGGAACAAGGGCCACCATTTACCCCCGTTCCATAACCCTCGCCCGGGAAAAAACCCTTTAAAAGGCCCAAAAGTCCTGGTCACCCGGCCCTTTTGGCAATGGCGGGCACGAACAGGATTTTTTTGCCCTCCCGTTTTCCCTTTTTAAATTTTGTGGAAACTACAAGTCCCGATTGCCTGGGAAAACCCCCTTAAAAACAAAAGGGCCCGCTTTACTCCCCAAAAAGGGGGAGTTCGAAGCCATGCTTAATGGGGTTTACTACTGTTGATCTGTCCAGGGTGGGTTAAAATCCCCTGACTGTCTTCCCCCCGCACACACTGCATTCCCCGTTTCCCCCCCCCAAAAAATCTTTAACTCTGCACTCCGATCAGAAACAAAAATATTGCTTTTGGGACGAAAGGGGGAAGCTGCATCTTGGGAAAACGGGGACGGCCCCCCCGCGCTTTTTAAACCCTTTTTATCCAGCGCCTGCTCCACTCTCCTGCCGGGGCCTCTTTTCAGCCCCTGCCAGCAAGCCTGCAGCCCGGTTTACCAAACCAAGCCCTGAAAATTTAGTTATCCATCCAGCTCCCCTTTCCTGCATTCACCCTCAGCCCAAGTGCCCAAATTCCCCCTAAACTGCTGTCACATGTAAAAAGAGTGGAGTGAAACAGAGAAATGGTTTTCGCAAAAATCCCCCCAAAAGTTCCTTTTTTTTGAAGGCGCACTATCTTTTTTTAAAGGGGGCAGGTACCCATTTTTGTTTTCAAAGTCTACTTCAAACCCCTAATTTTTCCCCCCCTATAGTCGCCCCCTGGGCATGCCTTTTTTATTGGGACCTTTTGTTTTCCCCCCAAATTATAACCCGGAGAAAAACCCACAAACCTTTCAGGGTTTTTTAAAAAGGGAAAATGCTTTCCCCAAATTTTTGGGAAAATTTTCTTGTTTTCTCCTAATACAAGTTCATTTGGGTTCTAGGGAAAAAACTCAAAGCAGCTGCAAAAAAAAGTAGTCTTTGGGGGACACGAAAAAGCCACGTGAAACAGATCCTCAACCCCGGGCCCGCGTAAAAAATTTTTTAAGTACAAATCCCCCCTACAGAGGTTCGTTTAAAAATTTTATGACAGACGTCCAAAACCAGGTGAGCTTTAAGGGGGGACATGTTAATTCAATGCGTAATTTTTTTTTTTACTTGGCGCCCAACACCACAGCTAAAAAAAATTTAGAAGAGGTAGAATTTCGACCGTTTTTTGCGCAAACAATTAAGTAAAGCGCCAAAAATTTTGTATGGGCATAGAGGTAATGCGCCAAACTTGGGGGCCCCCTTTAAACCCCATGTAATGCGCCAAAAAAAAATTTTCCCCCATTCTACACTCTTTTATATCTATTTAAAAACTGTGGGGGTTTTGGGGCCCCAATTAAAAAAAAAAATACCCCACCCCGAATTCAACTTCGCTCTCTTAATGTTTCAAAGCCCGGAATTTTTGAATTTCGAGGTGTAAAAATACACAGTTTTTTTGGGGCATTACATAGGAAACTTTAAATGCGCCCAAATTTTGGCGCATAACTCATTGGGCCCTACAAAGTTTTTGGGACATTTTAAACTCTTTTGTAATGTGACCCAAAAATCTTTTTTTACCTTTTTTTAATTTTACCTTTTCCCCATACAAAATTTGAACTGGGTTTGTCGGGGGCCAAGTGAAAATAAGTAAACATTCCCAATTTATACAAAGTTGCCCAAAGGACAAAGAACTTGCCCCTACGTCCGCATTCCCGAGCTCTCAAGAAGTTTACACCATAGATCCCCCCAAATGCTGCAGATAATCAAATGACCCCATTCATTGAAGGAAAGGAAATCTAAAACCCCAATACAGAGCCGTTACTCAAAGCCCAGGGAGTAGTGTTGGGGCGATTATTTTTCGAACAATTTTAAATCGGGCCCCCAGTTTTTTGTTGATCCCAAAATTTTTTTGATCAAAGTGTAATTTTTGGTTTTTAAAAACTGTGCATCAAACTTTAAATTTGCCCCCATTTTTCCCCCACCTGTCATTTTTGGCGGCCAGCAAAACAGCTTAAAAGAAAAAGAGCAGGGGAGATGTGTGTGCAAAATCAAGACTTTGGGGTGTGTTTTGGGAAACGATTTTGGGTGGAAAAATTTCCCTGACCCCTTTGTTTTACATAGAACAGCATTTTTCCCTTTTTACTTCCCTGTCCTCAGGTTTTCATAGCAGGGGGGACGTGCGGTTTCCTTTTGTCTAAACAGCCAAATAAACGTTTTAGCGAAAATTTTTTTTTTTCTTCACAGAGAAAGCTTACTGTTAGCTGTGATCCTTACAATTAGTTTAAAATCAAGATTGGGAAATTTTATGTTTGGTTTGGGTCAGGAATTTTTTTTTTAAGGGCAACCCACCCCGTAAAGTCACGGGGGGGGAATGTGGGGGGGGGGGGGGGCCACCCCACGGGAAAAACAGACAACCCCTATAAGAAAAACTGGATAAAGTTTTACCAAAAACTTAGTGAAAAAATTTCACTGCAAAAGCTTTAAATTTTAAAAAGTTTTCCTTTTTAAAAAATATTTCCTGGATTTTGGGGCAGCCTGAACTTATTTAGAATACAATTTTTTTGGGAAACGGCAGGTTTCTTTGTTGGGTTGCAAAATTTCCCACTTTTATTATCAGTATACTTTTTTCAGATAGGTTTCTTTTTCAATTTTGCCCATTCCGCTTTGTTGATATAGCCCCCTTTGCATTTTAAATTTAAAATCCGGAAATTTTTTTGAAAGTCACCACGGGTAAATTAAAAAGGTCCCAAAAAAAAAACCTTTTTTATTACCCGGGAATACATTACAGATACGTTTTTTTTTTGGCATTTTTTGCCCAGTCCAGATTTTTTGGGAAGAGCCCCCTTTGCGGGTTTAAATTTAAATTTCCAGAAATTTTGTGTATTTTACCACGGGGTAATTGAAAAGGTCCAAAAAAAAACCTTTTATTATCCGGAAAACTTTACAGATACGTTTTTTTTTTCACTTTGGCGCACAAACACTTTGTTAAATTGAGGCACCTTGCATTTAAAATTTTGGGGAAAAACTGCAATTTTGTAGTCACCACAGGTGAATTAAAAAAGGTCCCAAAAAAAATCCCCTTTTATTATCCGAAAAACTTTACAGAAAACGTTTTTTTTCATTTTTCCCATTTTCCAGATTTGTTGATAGAGCCCCTTGCATTTAAAAATTTAAATCCAGCAATTGTGTAGTTCCCACGGTAAAATTAAATAGGTCCCAAAAAAATTTACCTTTTTAATTTTTTTGAATCCCATTAAAAGATAACCGGGGTTTTTTGCATTTTTGCCCAGTCCAGATTTGTTGATAAGCCCCTTTGGGCAGAAAATTTTTTTAAATCCAGAAATTTGGGTGTATTTAACCACAGGTGAATTGATAGGGGGCCAAAAAATTTACCTTTTATTACCCCGCTTTACAGTACAGATACGTTTTTTTTCCCATTTTGGCGCACTACACCCTTTTGTTCTTTGAGACACCTTGCCTTAAATGTGAATACAGCAATTTTGTAGTCCCCACAGGTGAATTGAAGGTCCAAAAAATACCTTTTATTTTTCCGAAAAAATTTTTACAGATCCGTTTTTTTTTTTCACTTTGCCGCGGGCCCAAAGTTTTGTTGAAAGATCACTTTGCATTTAAAATTTTTGGGAATACAGAAAATTTTGAAGTCACCCACATGTAAATTTAAAAAGGTGAAAAAAAACCCTTTTAAAAAACCCCTTTAAACATTTCAGACAGGTGTTTTTTTTTCACTTTTGGTCAGTCAAGCTTTGTTGAAAATTTTCTACTTTACATTTTAAATTTTGGGGAATCCAGAAATTTTTGTTTTAAATTTAGGGATTTGAAATAGCTGTGATTGCCGTTTTTTAAAAAAGAGACTTTCCAAACTCTTCCATCCCTTTCCCTAAAATTTTTAAAAATTTTCTAAACATGGAGCAAAATTTTCAAGGGAAAGGAGCAAAGGAGGGGGGGTAGGACAGGGAAAGGAAAGAGGAACGGGGGAAAAAAAGGTGCTCCTTCCAGTGCTGGCGACAACAGGGCATGCCAGGGATCATCATTTCCCGGGAAACCCATCAGGCCTGTCATCGCGGGGGGTCGGGGCCCCCTGTGAATCTCAGTAACGGAAAAACGCGCCAAAAAGTCCTTTCCGTGGTTAAAGCAACCTTTCATCCCCCAGGGCTTACCTCCTCGTCCTCCCCCGTCACGGCCACAAATGTCGTCATCCCCCGATTTACCCGCATCCGGGCCAAAAAGAAGCAGCCCAAATTCAACTCCCTGTACCCACCACGTGGTAAACCATTTTTTGAAAACCTCTTTTTGGGCCCAAAATTTCGGTTTTGGGGTTTATAAGGCATGTTTTAAAAAATCAAGAGGCCAAAGAGGATGATTTTCTCCGCCCTGGGCACCCCCGGGAAATGATGCCCGGGCAAAGGGGGAGAAGGAAAGCCCCCCCCCCGGGCAATCGGGGAAAAAAACCCGGGGCGGTTTGGGAAACCGGGCCCTTTCAGGGCCCTCTTGCTTGTAGCCCGCAGCTCCTGGGTGCAAAAAATGTAGGACACAAAGTTCACCTGTATTGATGATGATGAAGATGAAAATTTCGGATTTTCCAAAATGGTCCTTTTTAGCAAATTTTTTGCGGGCGCTTTTTTCACTGGAAAAGAATTTGGAAGACGGTGGGGTTGTGACAGTAAGGGTTCCACCCCCAAAAAAGGGGGGAGGGCGGTCGCAAAAAGTCCCCTGATATGATTCCGACAGCCACGGTCAGCGCAAACCCGCTCCTCGCTAATCGCCGGCAAAAAGGTCAGGCATCTCAAGCCTGGGCCTTCTTGAGCAAGCCTCTGGAGTCACCCGTAGCTGATGTCATATGGCCGCCTTTGCCGTATAAAACGCATAAGTAGAGGCAAGAACTTAGGTGGTTAACCACCACCAACATTTTAGGTCACATGCAGCGAATGCATGAGTTGAAAATGGTATGGCAATCACTTGGTCCAAAAAAAGTGCCAGACCGACAACGGGCCTACAACTCACTGTTCCACACCTCTGTCTGCTCGCTCCTCCTTCCTCCGCCACCATCAAGCGTTCCTCAGCTGCCCGTGTCGTCTCAGAGTCATGATCTGGGATCAGGCTCTACCGCTTGAGCCTCCACCGGTAGCCAGCGAAAGTACCACCAGCCCACCAGGACCCATTCCTACCCCTTCTCCTTCAGCCAGTTTGAGATGACCGTGCAGCCGTACAGCGGCCAGAGTCTAGGCAGCGCAGCGCTTCTGTTCTTCTAGGTAGGGAGCAGAAGAAAACCTTTAACCCAAACTATCCCAAAGCCAAAAGCCTTATAGAATGAGTGGCAATTGCCAGGCTTTTGGCCTTGGAAATGTTGCCTTTCCGTTCGTCTGCGTGGAAACAGTAATGGGTTCCGCCTCATAATGGCAGCTGCCTGCCCCTAATCCGATGCCGATGCATGCATTTCTTTGCCAGAAAAGCCGTCCCTGACCCTGGCCAGCACGTGTCATCTAAAATTTCAAGCAGCGTTGTATGACACATAGCGTCATCAGTATCTCGGAAAAGTCCATCTGACCACCGACCACATGGACTAGTACATGCACGGCAAGGCCGCTATAATCTCTGTGACAGCTCACTGGGTGGCTGTGGGTTGGATGTCTCGGGGGGTGTAGGTTTGGCTATCAGGCTCAGCGCACGCTTTCAAAAATTCCGCAGGCGTATGGTTGCAGGATTCATTTCCCCAAGGTCTCTGGTGTCATCACGTGCCCAGAGAAACCAGGCCGGTGTTGAAATTATAATCTGCAGTGGAGACCAGTCCACACACAGGATCATGAGCTGGTGGACGGCTATCCGCAACGAGTGCGACCGCAGCGCTGGTGGTTGACAAGAACCTTGTGACAGCAAAGGTGCGTGTGCGATATAGAGGTGAAAATCTGCCTGGGCCACCCTTAAGGATCGGTAGGGCCTGGAGACATCCCTTGCCTTGGCTAATGTCCATGAACCTGGGAGTCAGAAATGTCGCGAAGAGATACCCGGGTCTGGACTGCCAGCTGTGCTGTAGGAGGTCGAAGTCTAAGTTCGCACTTACCGGCCGTTCGCACCCTGCTTGTCCCGCCTGGCTGCGTGATTTATTGGAGTGATGCAGCGTCAGCTCTGTGCTCTCCCCGTCAAACCCAGTCTCATTGTTTGTCGTTGGCAACACGGCTGGAATTCCACCTGTCCACATGCTCAGCGTATTGTGGCAGCAGCGCCAATGCCATGCAGCAGTACGAAGTGACCACATGGAATGACAAAACAGAGTGGTCGCGGATCTCGGGGTGTTGATGTCCACGAGAGTGGAGCAGGTGTAAGAGCCCGACAACATCCTTGCCAGTTTTGAAAAAGCCACCAAAATGGTACTAGTGCGGATCAATTCCATTGTCGCATGAGCTTTGTGGTGATCTTAAGTTCTGGAACGATCGTTGTACACCTGAAAACAACAGGGTCCCGCAGTCGACGGAGGAGGAGCACGGACACAGATGCGGACACGGAGCCTTTTCTCTCCGTCAAATTCACTAGGCCAGACAGTTTCAAAATTTCTGTTCGGTCTTCAATAGGCAGTGGTTTCGGGTCAAGGGCTAGTGCAAGGTGGCGCATCAGCTCTCTAGGTGCTCTCTCAGGCAAGTCTAGGGCTGTGTTGAAGCTGTGCCGGAGGGAAGCGGGAGGTGGAGGAAGGAGCAGGAGGTTATTCCTAGACACCGATGTGTTACGACGTTCACTGCCTTGGCGATAGAGGTTGGCAGCGAATTGTGAAGGCGGAGGAGGAAGATGATGAAGATCAGTTTGCTAGTGCCCTCGACGCACCAGAGGCTGGGGGGAAATCAAAGGCTCCGTCTCTCACAGGAGAGCTTGGATGCCTTCCATTCCTCCAACATGATCCTCGCTTTAAGGCCATCAAAAGATGAACAACAGTTACTGTGGTGGCCACCCTCCTGGCATCACGGTTACAAAAAAAAACTCAGCACATTCCTTCCACCCAACCAAAATAGAGAGAGTAATTGAGAGGAAAGTGGAGACCTTTGCTGATGATCAACTGGAGACATCTGTTGCATCTGCTTCACGTTCCCCAAATGTCACGGTGGAAACAACATCAGCGAACGTTGACAGCAGTTGAGTGCCAGTATGCCCGCAGTGCAAGCTGAAGCAGGCAATTGGTGGCAGAAGCCTAATGGGTGACCTCTGTGCGCAATCTTTATTTACCTCATCCTCACCAATGCATGCAATGCAGGGCACACATCCAAACACACAGAGACCAGCTTAAGATCATTGGTGCCACGACTATCTGCATCTCAGACCACCGATGTTTTTTTATGTGTTCCGGGACCACAATAGACTTACTGGGTATCCAAAATGGACAGAATGGTCCCGAGCTGCTCGCCACACCATTAGAGGTGTTGTCTCTGCCAGCAGCCAGCGTCCATATCTGAGCGGACTTACAGCACAGCTGGAGGAGTCATTACAGACAAACGCATCAGGCTTTCACAGATAAATTGGTGGATCGTTTGACTTTCATCAAGATGAATCAGGCATGGATCTTGATGATTGTTGTGGCCACAACCCAATTGCCGTGGTCACCGATTAGTTAGACGAGTTTACTTCCACATTACTCTTCATACAGAAAAGAAATGGTTCCTCTTGAAAACTTTTTTTTAAAATGATCTTATTTCTTACTGCATATTTTTATTCTTCTTTTCACAACAGTTCATTTGTGGTTTTGCTGTGAGGGACTGTTAAAACGACTGAAAGGTGTCATGACAACAACGTTATTCATTTACTTACTTTTCTCTTTAGAAAGTTTTCACATTGTCAATGTTTTGAGGTCATGTTTGCCTCACAATTTTTAAAGTGGCTGAGAAAAGCAGAAGTCATGTATTTATATATTTTTTGGGGTCATGTTGCTGTGAGATACAGGAATTAATCGTGGTCCTTTGGAACAGAAAATGGGGTCTTCTAAGTGCAATTTCTTTCCTCACAGTTGTTTAACAGTTGCTAGAGAAGTCATATTATCAATTTTTGGGGGGTCATGTTTGTCTGTGAAGAGTACAAGCAATAATCGTGGTCTCTTTGGAACAGGACAATGGGGGCTTATATAGTGGCATTTCCCTCACAATTTTTAACGTGTGTGGCTGAGAAGTTCATTTTTATAAGTTTTGGGTGATGCTGCTTTGAAATGCAGCATACTTACAGGTTCCTCTTCTAATAAATGTTGTTTCCTAATAGAACGCTAGTTTGTCTTCACAATTGTCAAGTTGGCTCGTGTGGGTTATGTTTTGAATTTTTGGGGGCATTTTGCCTGTTGAAATGCACGCTTGATTACAGGTCCTATTGTATAAAAATGGTGGTTTTACTAACAGACATTTGTTCTTGTACAATTGTCGAAGAGTGGCTCAAGGGTGGATGGTTGTGCTGTCAGGAAAAACAGGGAATAGGTTAGGACATTGTTAATGGACACATATGCAATAATGACTTGTTTTTGCAAGATCTTTTAACATAGCTAGCAGAATCCCTGTATGAGACTAACCTATGTGTAATAACGCAATTAAAGAAATGAGGAAACAAAGACATGGTGGGATTTCATTTCTATTTAAAATGTGTTTTCTGAATTAAATACTCACTAAAAAACTTGCATGATACAAAATAGTCTGGTAAGTGAAAAATCTCTGGAATTGTACAAGGGAGGTACAGGAAAACTTAACCCATGATTGGTAGGTTATTCGAGGAAATGGAGTATGGAGACGGTACAGATGAAACAAAGTACAGAGACAAATTTCCTCCAGCAGTTGGAGTAAAATGAGAAAGGGAGGATAGGAACATGAAAAAAAAAAAATAAAAAATAAAAAAAAAAAAAAAAAAAAAAAAGAGGAGAGGGGAGGGAAAAAAAAAAAAAAAAAAGAATGCCATGAAGAAAAAGGGCGCACCTGGGTGGAACAGAGCGTTAACCACCAGTATTTCCAATGGAAGTCAATTGTCGACACTCATACGTGGCGGCAAGCGGACTATACCCAGGACAGGGGACAGGATGATGTGTGGTGTGAAACTTGAAAAATGGTGGTAGTTGAAAGACTCCTTTTTCTGGCACATTTTATGGTTTGGGGCTCAATGATGTGGCCCCTACACAGGACAGGTATAGTCAATGCCAGTGAAAACTAAAATGGTGGTTAAAAGGGAACCCCTTTTTCCCGGCATTTTTTTTTTGGGGGTCGGGACGGTTTTTAATGGTCATACTGCGGTCCGGGGACAGGTTTTGTAAGGTCCAGGGGAAACAAAAATTGGTGTGTTTGGGAAAGACCCTTTTCCGAAAATTTTTTTAAATCGGGGGGTAAATGGGGTTTTGGGGCTAAATTGTTTGGGGCCCAGGACGGTATAGTCAATACCGGGGGAAACTAAAATGGTGGTTAAAAGGGCTCCTTTTTCCCGGCACTTTTTAATCGGGTTTTTCAGCGGGTTTTTTGGGGCTCTGCTGTGGGCCCGGGGACAGTTATGGGTAAATTTGTCCAGTTCAACTAAAAAGGGTTGGTTAAAAGACCCCTTTTCCCCCCCCACTTTTTAAGGGGGGGGCATGCAGGTTTGGGGGCCCCTTCCCTGTGGCCCGGACAGGTTTTGTCAATGTCCTTTTGAAACAAAATTTTTTTTGGTTTGGGAAAAGACCCCTTTTTTCCCTTTCCCTTTTTTTAATTTTGGGGGTTGAAATTTGGTTTTTTGGGGGTCATGCTGGGGCCCCAAGGACAGGGATGTCAAGGGCCCAGTAAAAACAAAAATGGGGGGGGGGAAAGACTCCTTTTTTCCGGCTTTTTAAAAATTCTGGGGGTTTGAGGTTTGGGGCTCTTGCTGCTTTCCAGGACGGGGTTTTTTTCCCAAATGTCCGTTAAATTTTAAAATGATGGTTAAAAAATTTTATTTCCCTTCTGGCCTTTTTAATTTTTTGGGCTGGGTAATCCCAGGTTTAAGGGTCATGCTGGGGTGAAAAGGGGGATAGTGAATGGTCTGGATTTTTTTTCTGTGGCTTTTAAAACCCAAAGTGTTTTGGGCCTAAGATGTTGCCGTATCCTTTGGGACTTTTTGTGGATTTTTAAATTTCCCAGCTTCCCCACCCCTTTTTGGGTTTGTAAGAATAAAAGGTGTTTTTTGCTCCCCCAAATAGATTTTTAATGGTTTTCGATCATAATTTTACCATCGACCATCGAAATATTTGTCGATGATGGTCGGCTATGCCCATCAAACGATGTCGAGGGCCCAAAATAACCCGCTAAAAACACTAGCTAGACCCCAAGAATCCCACCATGTCATTTTTTCGACTTAAAAGGTTTTTGTCCAAACGAGTTATAAAAACTGACTCGCCCGTCCCAAAGTTACTCCCTTTTCCCTTTATTCCCCCAAAACCTGGTTTGGGTGGAATTCCTGTTTTTCACCACTACCTACTGTTTCAAAAAATTAAAGCTTTCAAAGCTGCACAGACTTTACACCCAGTTGTACCTCTGTAAATCCAGACCCCACTTCTCAAGTAAGGGTTTTCCACTTTGTCAAAGCCCCTTAAAGGGGTTAAGGGGACAATCTTTTTCCTTTTTCCGGAGTCATCGGTAAGTAGGACTTTGTCTCCGGACCCCCGCTCTCCCCTTTCCAAAAACCTTGTTAGGCCCCCGCCCTGAATGGTCCCCAAATTACTTGAACGCCCCCTACTGCACCTATTGCCTTCGTCCGGGACATCCCCAAGTCTCACTGCTTTCATTTAAACCCAAGGGCCCCCCCCTCGGGAGGTAACTCCAAGGGCCCAGGGTCAGACCACATTTGGATTTCAGGGTTTTTTTTCCCTCTTAAAATTGCCTGTTATGTAACTATTTGGGTCAAGGGTTTGGGTCCTATTAAAGCCCAAATTTGGGAACATTTGGTTTCCCCAAAGTGACCACTTTTCCAAGGCACTTTATTTGGGGGAACATTGGGCTTTATTTTTTATTTTTTAAATTTGTATTGATTTCCACAGGGGAGGGCAAATTACATTTAAAATGCCTTAAGGTAAGGCCCCTTTTCCCCAATTTGGGGGCTAGGGGGGCCCTTTCTTTTCCCAAATGGGGGTTTGTTCTTTTTAAATTGCCCGACAAGGGTTTATTTTTTACGGGGAGGCTCAGGGGGAAATGAGTTACAGTGTTAGGTTGAATGTTATTACGCCATGTTTTCTCTGAACTTTTTAATTTGGCTTTGCTTTGGCCTCTTTGTCATCTGCTTATCCCATTATGGAAAGTGAAAAAGGGGAACCATTAAAGGCGTTTTTCCCCTCAGCGGGCGTTTTGAAAACAATAGGGAAAAAAAAATTTGTCGTGTTCCCCTTAAAGATGTTCGCCCCGTTCCCCTTTCACAGCAAACAGTGAGACCCTCATCTGGTGGGAAAAGTTCGCCCGGGGCTTTAAAACAATGCTGATTCGAAAGCCCCCCTTGATTCTACCCAGATCAATGGTAAAACCTTTTTGTAAATGAGAAAGAAGTGTTCGTGATTTTCTCAAAGGGCCCGAGTTCCCGTACGGCTTGTAAACCCTCAGTAAATTCCCCAAAACGAGCTCCAAAAGTTAATAGGGGTTGCTATGCTGTATCGGGCTAAACCCCAGAAAGACCTTGTGAATTAAGAAAACAATTGCCTTTTCAAAAAGTCCACCCAAAGCTTCCCCCCCGAAAAACTTAAACAAAGTTTAAAAACCCAAATGGTGGGACGAACTTAGTATTGGGATGCTAATACTCCTACGGAATACATCAAGGTGTGACCAAGGTTACAAAGCTTTCCCCCAAGGGAATTTTCAGTAAGCTTTCCATTTTGATTCGGCAAGCCCCAACCCGATCCAACAAAAAATTAAATCGGGTTTGATCTTTCCCCCTATCAAGGAAAAAAACATGGGCCCTAGTCGCCTCCCAACTACCAGCAAGTTAAAAAAGTTGATCAAAGAGATAAAGGACCCCAAAGGTATCCGGGAAAAAGTAAAAATCCCCTTGGGCCGCTTTATTTTGGTTGGTAAGGAAGAAGGCCCGGGAAAATTTTTCGCTTTGGGGCCGACTACAAAAAACAAAATTTAACATTACTCACCAAAGATGCATCCCCTCTTCCCCGTATCTAAACCATCGTTGCTTTGGGCTCAGCTGCCTTTTTTCTCCATTTTCTCGACCCACTAGCGGGTTTTTGGCGTATTTTTTGGCTTTTGGGGGACGGGAAAAAAAAGCGGGCTTTTAAACCACCCCGTGGGACTCTACGGGGTTCAAAAAAGTATGCCTTTTGGGGTTTAGGAAATGCCCCTGCTATTTTTCCAAAGAAATTTAAAGGGGAAAGGCGTTTTGGTCACAAAAAATTTTCCAAAGTGCCCTTGCTCTTTCTGAGGGACGTCATTGGGTATTCAGCCCCTTATGAAGAAACCCTACACCTTCTTGCGGGAGTTTTTCCGGGTTTCCCTTTTTTTTTTCAGGGACCCCCAAAATTTAAAACCCCCCAAAGTCCCATCTCCCTTAAGCCTTGACTCAAATTTCCTTTGGGCCCACACTCGTCGTTGCTGACGGAACCCCGGGATGCCAGAGAAAAATCTCTGCATTTAAAAGTTTGGGGACACTCCTAGAAGGGTTTAAAAGAAGTCGAAGTTTTCTCGGTTTTGCCAGCTTTCCCGCCGCTTCATACCCATTTTGGCTCAAGTATCAAAAACCACTCCTGAGCTATACGGGGTTTTGCCCTCGAGAGAGTTTTCAACCGAAGGGTTTTTGTAAATGGTCTGAACGGTCAAGAAAAAAGCGTTTTCCCAAAATTTGAAAGCCTTGTTGGGCATTTACCTTTCCCATTCTGGCCCCCTTTTTTAACTAAAGATTTATCCATTTTTTTTCTAAACAGCCCCCAGCATCAAGGGGGGGGTAGGGGCTGTATTGTCGCAGGGTTTAGGCCCCCCGGGGAGAGAGTTATTGCTTAAAGCCTGCCGAAGCTTTTGAGGAGAAAAAGGGAAAAACGACAACAAAAATAGCTGTTTCAAGCGGAAAAAAATAGCTCTAGGGGTGGTTGTCACTGAGAGGTTTAAGGGGGCTATCTTTGCAGGGTACCCGTTCCCCCATGTTTTCCCGATAACAACCCTCTTGGGTTAACCCCCAAAGCAAGGTCGGTTTCCCTCGAACAAATTTTGGGGGTCAAGATTGGGCGAACTTAATTTTTTAGATTAAAAAATTTACAGTGGTTTAAAAAAAAATGTGAACCTGATTTTCCCGTTCGTCTTCCCAAAGGTGAAGAAAACAATGGGAAGGTTTATTGGGAAGAAGTTGAGATGCCTCCCTTTTATCAGGGTTTGCTTGGGAGAATTTCTTTTTGCTGCGACTCAAGTGACGGTTTTTCCTCAACAAAAAGTTGATCCCTTCCAAGAAACATTTTGGAATTTCCCGGGCTATCAAAAAAAGAGGGCACGAAGTCCTTGGAGGAATTTTTTTGCTACCTCTCTTTCCCGGGAGGATCCCTATAAGACTCAGAAGACCTTTCCCCGTTTTGGCTTTGACGGCCCATGGGGGGGCAAAGAAAAAGTCTTCATCAACAAAGGGCCTTTTTCCTTCGAAACTTTTAGATCCCGTCTCGGGAGGGAAAAACTCCATAAAATTTTCATCCCTTGGCGGGGATGCTAAAATCGTTTTCTCGATGCCCATCACGACCCCGTCCGGGCCCTTTCGGTGTCCACAAAAAACTGGGGGCTACTATCCGCCCGAGATTTAATGGGTAGGAATGAGAAAAAAGACATTGGAATTGGTTTCTGCCCAAAAGCCCAGCTTGTAATCTTTTTCTAAAGCCCGGAAGAAAAAAAAAGGGAAAAGCCCCTTCATCCAAATTTACCTTTTCACAGGCCAAAAAAAAATTAGTCGCCCCTTTGACCATGTGAAAAAGGCTCCCACCCATCCCGTTAACTTTTTGCTCTTTTAAAGATGGTTTGCCACTTTTCAAAATGGGGCGTCGTGGGGTTCCCGTTTTAAAAAAACTTTTAAAAGCCTTGAACGAAACCTAAACCCTTCTACCGAAGGGGTTTTGTCAAGTATTTTGGATGCCCAAGGAAATCAGATGTGATGTGGACCCGTTTTTTAAATTCCCCAAATCCCTTTCCAAAAAAAAGGAAAAAAAAAATTTGTAAATTTCCACGAGTTTTAAGAAAGCTCCGCCCTTAAAAAGCCTATCAAAACCCAAAGGGGGGAAAGGGCTTTTGTGAGAAGATCAAACAGGTGTTCATCAAAATGCTGGGGAAAAAAAGCTTCAGGTTGGGCTAAAAAACAGAATGGCCCCAATTACTGGGAATGTGGTTTAGTTTTCGAGATCTTCAATAAAACGACTATTGCTCCACCGGCTACTCCCCCTTTTTACCCTTTATGTTTTGGTCGTCAAGGGGCAACTTTTCAAGGCAGAGCTTCGGGATCCCAAAATTTCCCGATTCCATTTAAAACCCCTTTTTCCCAATGCGATTGGGTTCTCCCGAGCAAAAACCCCAAAAGGGGAATCCGAACGGGAAAAAGATTGTTGATAGCGAAGGAAGAAGCTCACAGGAAAACAAAAAAAAATCCTACAATGCGGGGCTACTTTCCACACCATAAGGTGGGAGACATTAAAATGGCTTAAAAAGTTTTGATGAGTACAATTTAACCCTTTTTTTATCCCGTAACCCCTTTGGCCCAAAATTCCCCCTCCTCCAAATTGGTATATTTGCTGTTTCAGCAGGGTTTTGGGAAGTACTGTCCACCGGTTTTTCTGGAAAGGGAAATTCTGTTTAAAACAGGGAAGTACCCTGACATTTTATTTTTACTTGTTACGTAAGCATTTGTCTAGATGTGTTAGCTGATTTTTGGGTTTAAATTATATTTGTGGGGGTGAGTTTAAAAAAAATTTTCGAGTTCATATTTTGGGAATTTTACATTTCTTTCTGCTTTGCATTTTTGTTAAAACCCTCCAGGCTTTTTTAACCCCTTAAGGACCCAGCCTGTTTTGACCTTTTCCCGCACGCCCCCATTTTTGAAATCTGGGGGTTTGTCATTTATGTGAGAATTTAAATTTTTTTTTACACTTTTACCTAGCCAAAAGTGATTCAGAGATTGGGTTTTTTCATGGGCACTTGTGCTTTAAAGTTTTGTAAAATTTTTATTCCCTAAAATCCTTGTTTGTTGTGAAAATATCAAAAATTTTATGAAAATTTTGAAAAATTAGCGATTTTGAAAGTTGCAAAAATTCTGCGTTTCAAGACAGATAATTTTCCCCACAAAAAATTTTTTTTAACTAGCCCTCTACCCTTTGTCCACTTTTAGGTTGCCTTTATTTTTTAAATGTCTTTTTTTTTTTTTTTCGACATTGGGGGCTTAGAAAATTAGTGTAATTTTTTCACCCTTTTCCAGAAAATTTTTCACTTTACAATTTTTTTTGGGAAACCAAATCAAGTTCTGACGTGGGGGGTTTTTTGGGGGGGGGGGGGGGGCCCGCATGTTAAAATACCCCCATAAGTGACACCATTGAGAAACTAGACCCTTTAACGTTTTTACAAACTATTTTGGAAGTTTGATTAAAACCCTTTTGATATTTCCCCAAAAAAATTAAAGCCCCCGTGGAGGTGGGAAATTTTAAAATTTCACTTTTTTTTCAGATTTTCAAAATTTTCCATTTTCATGGAAATTTAGTAAATTTGACTATGTAAATGCAACTTAAAAATTTAATTCTTTCCCCGGTCTGCCCTTTTTTTGAGATATGCCATATTGGCCCCCCTGTGCATTTTTTTTGGGGTCAAACCCTAAAACCCCAGAATTGGAGGAGCAAAATACTATACTCTGGGGTTCATTTTCAATACGATTTTTTTTAGGCGCCATTTCAGGTTTTTTGGGGGGCACCCTAAAGGGGCTAAAACCCTTTAAAAAAACACCCCTAAAAAAGGGCCGCATATTGGAAAATACCCCCCCCTTTATGGAATATTTTTCCAAAGGGGGTTTCTTGGGTTAAGACCCCCAAAAATGATTCACATTTTTTTTTAGCATTAAAAAGGGTGGGAAAATGAAAAAAAAAATTTTCCCTTAATTTGCAATTTTAGCTTAAAATGTTTCCCTTTATACAAAAGGGAAAACCCGGAAAATTAAAGCCCTAAAAAAATTTTTTTAAGCAAATTTTTTTCCAAGTTTTGGGGAAAACCCTACATGTGGGTTGTTAAAAATCTGTTTGAGCGCTTTGAGGGCGTTTTAAAGGGAAAGGGGGGCCCTATTTGGGTTTTTTGGGCGAGATTTTTTTGGGGGGGCCATGTCGCTTTTCAAAAAAAACCCCAAAGTAGCGAAAAAGGCGAAAAAATTCCAGGGAAAGGCGCCCCCCTTTTAAGGGTTAAACCCCCCAGGGATCTCATCTAGGGATGTTATTCTTTCATTTTTGGCCACGGGGTTCCAAAAGTTTTTTT